>WURS02016787.1:0-12123 GCA_011762765.2 Rhinocypha anisoptera | reverse complement strand
GGGGAGGGGGGGGGGGGCGCAGGTGCCTTCGTCGAGCGGTCTCGCATCTCGGCGAATAGTGCTCCCTCTCCCCCCTTCCCACGTCCCCCGCACCTCTCACCCGCACACCGAAGATCGCTTTTCGCGAAAGTTCCCCCTCGTCTTCTCCTAACCCCCTCCCCACCCCCAGTCGCCCAATCGAAGGCCCAACCTTTCGATCGAGAGAGGAAGAAATCCAAAATTCACACATCTAGAATTATTTTTTGTTTACGTTCTTCGGTCACCTTGAAATAATTTCACTGAGATTTGGTGCATCCTCCGGATGGTTGTACATACCATACATGTAAGGATAGCGAGGAGGCAGCGTTTGAGGGCACTGGACGACATACGACACGCCGCAACTCCTAATTGCCTTCTGTTAATTTCAGGGGAATACCCTCTATACCCGCATCCCCGCATACCCTTTTTTTTGCTTGATATCTAAACACTTATTAATGTTGAATGCATTCAGTCATTTGAGGGAGGTACGGAGTGGGTTTGAATTATGTCTCAAATAATTGTATATAAATGGCGTGAAAAATACGGATAACAAAATATTTTCTTTTTTAATTTCTGAAGGGAAAGACTGGCTACACAATTTCCATCACGATTCGTGAGAAGCCTTGACTTCAATCTAAAATCTGAATTTCAATAATCAGAACTCTTCGTGGTGGTGCGCTCTTCACGGCGACTCACGATCAAGACAGCTGCGCGTAGACGCTGCCTCCCCCGGTAGGTTGAGTTCGTTCGAAGAGATTAATTATAAGTTCTGAACGACGATGGCGGTCGTCAAAGGAGACTCACGACAAGACAATAACGCGGGGGGCTTCGCGTGGCCTACGAGATTTCGAAAGAAAGGAATGCCTTCGATGCCCCCCGCTCTTCTTCCCACCCAAGAAGCAAATAGCAGTCTTCGGCGTGCTTCCCATGCGTGATTCTTAAAATTTCCAGGAGAGGGCAAGCATGTTTCCCACGGATACCACGCTTGTTTACCCCCACGGCAAGGGCCAAACGAAACACTTAGGCGCCGTGCCAAGGAGAGAGGGCCGCGAAGGAGAGAGCGCGGAGGCCTCACCAGCTGGCCGCCATCGCTTCGCCACGCCGAAGACACGCCCGCCACCGCCAAATTCACTAAGCGTCCGAATTATGAACATTAAGAGGAAGGAATAGCACACGGAAGGAGGCATTAGGATACTCAAGCCGTTAGGATTCTCGAGCCGGTAGATTAGGGGAGAGAAATTTTGCGTGCACAAAGAAACCGGAGGAATGTCATTACACTTCAGCGCTAATCAGGTGAGTGTTTCAAAAAGGCTTTATTCCATTATTTCTAAAGAATCATACTTATTATAGCCGCCCAGCCGTTAATATCCTCCTACGTAACTACCAAATTGATTTTTAAAAACCATTTAACATTTCCTCTCATGGAAACTTACTTCTAAACAATATCACCATATCCGAATTTCATCATACGAAATTTACGCCAAAATTTCGTTATGTGACATTGCCATAAATCTACAATGAATATATTTGGATTACTGTTTATGCGTTACTATCAACATAAGGTTATAATAGCTATTGTTGATAGCCAAAATGAATGTTTTTGAACGAAGTAATTTATTAGTAATCATCCATGTAGAAGAAATACAATACAACTTTGTACGTCCACAATTTTTATTAAACCGACCGGTATTAAAGCGACATCATCAGGTGTTGATGATTGCACCTGATGATGTCGACTGATTAACGAAACCGGTCGTTTTAATAAACATTGTGGACGTACAAAGTTGTGTTGCATTTCTTTATCATGAAATTCCATAAAATTGAGCCTGATGCCATTGAATTCATCATCCATGTAGTTGATTGTCCATATTAACAGAAATAAACCACGAATAAAACGCAATTAACTTAATACATGCAAATTCAAAGTGAACATGCTGCCTACATTCGTTCTCTAAGGTTCTTTATTACAGTGCTGCTAACTAACTCCTGTTTGGCAATATTTTGTTTCAGAAAAAAATACTAAATTTCCAAAATATTCGTGAATTTAATTACTTTAAATTAATACGTAATTTAATTCATGTGCTAATAACTGTCAGCAAAGAGGATATAGAAAACGATTTTTGCTAGGATTTTATGTGCCTTACATATCTGCACGAAGAACATATAATTAGATACGTTATCGATAACTTTTGACTATTGATTTTTAATTTCAAGGTAAACATCTAGTACTATGCTCTTGAAAGATCAACTATATAAGGTGCAAATTTGTGGAATTCCATTATATCGAAACACAACTTTATTTATTCGGTATGGCATTTGAACACGATACGAGTTGTCGTCACGTCGCGGCAACATCAGGTCAATCCTGAAGATGTAGTGACGCGACAAAACCCGGGTCGTGTTTAAAAAGTTCCAAGTGGAAATTAATATTATGGGTTTATATATAACCTATAATATAATAATTATAAATAAACATATAAATATAAAAATATGCTTCGAAGCTGACAAAAAATCACTTTTTTTAATTTTAGATATATGCACGATAAATATTAAATACACTAAATTAATTTCTAATATTTGGTTCACAAAGTAAGTTTCTCATAAGAATTTTGTCAACTTTAATGAATAAAGGGTAATCTACCAGTTAATGTAGGTTGTTTTCGTTCTTAAGGTAGGTTTTTGATGAACTCCTGATTAAAACAAACTATCCTCGCCTTAACATAAATCCTTCTTCAAGTCTGCATACTTTCTACCAGGTACCAATTCTCTCCCTCCATGTTTTACTACCTGTCTAAATAGTTAACCCCTTATTGCAAGTATATGTACTCGCAAACGCTTTCGATGGCTCTTCGGACAATTCCTTCCTAGTGTATTCACAGAAAGGGATGAATCACGATGAAACGAATGAGGCACAACCTGTCAAGACGGTGGTGAGCCTTCTTTATTGATCATTGTCCTACGTTTGCAGTCCGAGGAGTCCTGCGTTTGCAGTCCGAGTATCTACTGTTCTCCGTCTTAACATGAATCCCCCTTCAACTCCGTTTAACCCCTACCAGTCTTCAGACTATAAAAAAAACTATTATTTTCCTTACTCTACCTTACCCAAAATCCTACCCTCCATTGCTGTCTTTAAAAACCCATTTCCTCCGTTGAGTATGACTTTCATCCAGCTTTCCCGACTTATTTCCGATTTCACTGAATATTCATTGCCTCTCCTCCTCTATCATTCTTAGCACTTCTTCATTAGTGTTTTCTTCTCCGTCCACTTTACCTTACTCTTTGCCAAGCTCGCATCTCAAAAGCCTCCAATCTACGCTCACCATATTTCCGCATTGACCAGATTTCAGTTCAATATAATTCTACACCCATTTAAGGGTTTTCACTAATCTTTTCCCCACGTCCTTCCTCAACGTCCCTTTGATCGACACATTTCTCTACACAAAAGAATATTTTGCTAATTCAATTCTTCTAATATATTTTCCGCTACGTCCATTTTCCTCTGCATAAATGCCTACCTACTTAAATACCCTAATAAGTAAACATATGCCATCCTAGTCTTATATTTATTTAGCTTAACCTTCCAAATTCTCAAGTATCTCATAATTTTATTCTTACTACTATTGACTTTTAATCCAAAATTTCTCACAATGCCTTTGAGAAGTGCTTAACAAGGTCTGTAGCTCTTTGGGTGAATGGCTAATCAAAGCTTGGTATTCGAAAATCAGACTGACTTGATGAGTTCCTCACCCACTTTTATTCCTGACTCCACTGCATTCCCATGCCTCTTTCACCTTATCCTCCGAGAAAAAGTTAAAAAGTACAATGACAGCAGGCAGTCCTATCATACTCCCCTGCCTAACGGTCCCGATTCAGATTCTCTGTTTGACTAATTTGTAATAAACTTAGTATGAGATACGATGAAAAGAGCATGAATTTATAACAGGGTAAATATATATGCAGCACAAAAAAATAACAATTAGTTCAACCTCATTTCATGACTCATTTCGATTCCCCTACCCAAACGAATTTAAAGAATTATCAGTGAAGGTTACGTACAAATCGGTGGAAGAATATAATCCCGCTAACTCACCAGCATTTTCATGAGTTGGAATCCCATATCGTGAGAATAAGCACTATAGTGAGCGACAGCGCCGCGCCTACAACCGTTCGAGGACGCGGCGAAAGTGGATTGGCCCCTTCCATAGGCCAGAGAACAGACTTATGAAATTTCTATTGATCTCTCTATAGATCATGCTGCCCCATATTCCATTATCAGCACCTTGGAAAAAATAAATTTCAAAAACAGGGTGGAATAAAAAGAAGCTTTCTCCTCATATGAGAGGGAAAGACGAGAGAGGCGTGCCAAGAAACGGACAGAATCATTACGCGAACGAGAGTCCGCTGGCGGCTGCTCCTCGCTCCCCTCAATGTGCACAGAGAGGAGAGAGGAGGGGACACTGCCGCGATGCCGTGACCTCCGACATTGACGAGTGCACCGTCGATCACGAGGGAGCGCGTCTCAAGTGACATGCCTGCGCAATTGACTACGCCCATGGGTTGAGAAAGAAAGAGACCTTAGGATCGTAATTTTTATGATCTCGTTCTGTTTCACTCGGAGCAAACCGTTCGGATGAACATTGAATGTCCTCCAAATCACCGATCACGCCACGACTCGATGGCTGTATCTGGTCATGAAAGCAGTCTCGACGAAACGACTCAAGTAAGAGGGTTATAGAATCCTAGTGGCCGAGAACCATATAGAACGGACAGGTGTTGATAAGGCATCATTCTCTCTCTATAGTGGCCACTCATATCCAAAGGCCCTCACTGAAAGCCTCCAATATGTATTTTGCATTGAAATACACACAATAACGAGGGGAGGGTCAGCCCGAATATAAATGTATTTAGTAATATTTCCAATGCCCCTTAATTTCTTTGCTATGACTCCTCCACGTCTATAAGTGTTGATTCATTGGAGAATGTTTAAAAAAGCATGACTCAAAAGGAACATATATAATCCAAAAAACTGCACGTGATGAGAACTGAAAATTTAGGGAAAAGAAGAATAAATTAATGCAGGTAATAGAAAAAATAGTATTATTACTTGGCTGCTGCTGTTTGTGAAACTTTCTCTTACATTAGTGGAGCCCCAATAGGGCATAACCTCAATAATAGAAGATTCATTAGATGTTATTGTTTCACGTTTTTGTCCTAAGAAGTTCTTGAGATAAATACTTCTTATATTTAACAGCCGAATGCATTTTTAGCATCGATACAGATACGTATATCTTCATTCTGGGAAGTGTTGGCTATTAACCTCTATTTCCTTAACCCTCTCGAGCCGGTGAAGTTTGGAAGTTTTCTCGCGTGACCGAAGTGAGGTCAGTGTTGCTAAACCTCAAAGGTCACGGTTGTCTGAGCAACAGCGTGACCCTCAAATCAGCTATTATAATCCATTGGCTATAAATTACAGACGACGATAACAAACAGTAGGATATTTAATATAATATATGAATCGCAGATAAATATGTTTTTATTGAAGAATTCATTACTTGTTAGTCTCGTGAATTCTTATTTGGATTATTGTAAGTAGTAAGATTATAAAATTTTAAAGTTAGTTGCAATTAGGCAATTCATTTTAACATTAATTCATATTTTAATCTGTAAAATATGAGATTGTTTAATATATAGTGTAAGACCTTAAACAATATCAGCCTTCGATTCATATAGGAATTTAACGGCAATACTCATTGCTTTAAATACTAATTACACTTTAATAAATTAATCGACCTGCGAAAACATTAAGACTGATAGGACTGTCACTTTCAATGACATGGTCTTTTAAAGTAGAGGATGAACAAACCTTATACAATTTTGAGATATGAGGGAAACTAACAAGATTAAAAGGGACTGGAAGAGTAACCAACGAATAAGGTTATAGACAAGGTAGAAAAAGGAATGGCGATTTCACAACAGATTTGTGGAAGGCAGGCAAGTGGAATGGATGACAGAAATACTAAAAGGTTTCAGGATGCTAAAGAGAGCACTAGAATGCAGTATAACATTAACTGCGAGCGACTTAAGCAAAAAATAATGTTTTAGTTGGTATATCGTACATAGATCTGAAAGTCAATTGTGATAAATATAACGTCAAAGATAATTAAGAAGCTCAGACATTTTTGATTACTCTTTTCAGGGAATCTCAAGGTGATACGAAATAATTTACATAGTCCAGCAGCCTCTAACCGATATAATACCACATAAAAATTTCCTGGTCAAATATTTACATACTATAAATGTTTCCATTATTACCATACCCATTATGAAAAGTGATTGCAATTAATTATTTATCGGTATAACCTTTCTTATCTCCGTAATTACGCGAAAAATTTACTGGTAAAATATGTGATAGTACAGCAATGCCATTATCTCTAAAGCTAATTATATTTCTGCTTGATCATATATGTCATTTATGGAATCGTATCAGTAATCCTGTTCTCTATTCTACGAGGATTCGCTTTGTAGAAGAGCCCCATTATGGGTTAGTTGATCCTTGTAATGTTCCACACTTTTATTTTATTTACATTTTATTATCCTAATCATTTCAACATTTATATATGTCCCATCCGCATAAAAAACTCAAATAATCAGAAAGTAGAATGTAGAGAGAAGAAGAGTCAACTAGAGAGAAAGAAGTAATAAGGGTATAAACTCAGTTGTTCGACTCTGGGTGGGGATGGATGAGTGTGGGTAACATGTTTGTGGGGATTCTTTTTTCAGGCGAAATTAGGACCATATGTTTAACCACAGGGCTCTTACATTTAACCTGCTTCTTTGCGGTTTACAATTAAAATCACAATTAAAACACCCGTGTCCGGAACGGGACTTGAAACCGCAAACTTTGCAGGCGGAAAATCTGCTCACCAGTTTAACCCATGGAGAGTGGGGAGGATGACAATGGGGGGGAGGGGGAGAGAGAGGTACACAGCTCGAATGATGGAAATAATGGAAAGAGCGTCATGCAAGCGAGGGGAGGGCAGGGCAGGTGGAACAGGGAATAGGGAAAGAGGGCAGGGCGAGAAGATGGGGAATTATATGAGAAGACAGGCTGTGGGATCCAAGAGAATGGGTCGCAGGAAATCGTCAACACTCGAATTCCGTTACGTCGCTTAGAAGGTTAACAAGAGATGCAAATCAAGGCTTCTCATGGATAGTGATCCTTGCATCGAATTCACCGAAATGTTCTCTATGATCTAAACGAAGGCCCGAAACCGTATTTCATATATAATTGTGAAATGTCACGAATATTGTTGGTTAGCCTGCCCACTCACTCTCATATTTCCCACTCCTCACACCTTTAAATCCCGTTGGCACACAGAGTGACAAGGCTGCACACCGAAGCTATTTGGTACGGAGTTTATCTCGATGGTGGCGTGTGAATATCGAAAGCTGTTTTGGAAGTTAGTTTTGTGTGAAATAATATAACGGTAAATCATTTCGCTACGTTGTCATATCATGTAATACAAATATTTTCACCGTTTCTCAAATCATTTTTGCATAATAGTGCATCCCGTTGTCACGTGCAATATCATTCAGGCACGCGTTTTCATGCGCAGTTCATGCAAGCAGGCAATAAAAGTTTTCATGCACAGTTCATGTAGTTCATTCGCAAAACGTGATTAGGATACAGTTTGGGAAAAATGGCTTGATATAATGATTCCGGGGGAAGGAAAGCTCGAAGTAGTCCTAATGTGTCTACGCATTAAATACCTTTTTAAATTATACTTTATCTTGCTAAATACTTAACTCAATTCTTAAGCTTATAAAGGTGGTAACTCTGAAGTAGTTTTTCATGGATAATAAATTTATATCAATGCACTTCAACCAAAAACATAAAATTGCCTTGCTTTGCGTTAAAAACGGCGCTAACGATATAAACTAAATTATTATTCTAGTAAACAAACCATATATAGTAACAGCACACAATATTTAGTCGCGGTAATTCCAGTATGGCATGTAGGGTGAAGCATTTTCCTGATCGATATCTGTGTGAGTATGCAGATAGAACGAAAAAATGTCACAAACGTTGTCAGTTAAAGGTAAACATCACCTCGAAACACGGATACTCGAAATGAATCGTAAGACAAGTTGGTTCCGAAGATGATTAGGAAAAACTATGCATCTAAAATTTGTTTAACACAAGAAAAGATTACACTTGAAATCAATTACCAACTAAATTTATCTACAGATCAAGAAAAAATTATCATACTATTTTTTAACAAAATCATTTTAATCTTCTAGTATCTTGCATCAACACCTTTACTTTAGGTATTCACTAGGGAGGGAAATTTTACAAAAGTCATGATGATCATGAAAGAGATTTCTGACCTGTAGCCATGACGATTACTTTGATGACCTCTATGTGCAATGACGTTTTAATATAGCCTCCTACCACACTGAATGCCGAAAATCTCTCAGATTTAAGAGCTATTTTTTATGGCGATCAAATATGAAGCTCAATCTTTGAGATAAATTCCAATCCTAATTCTCTACCGTTTCAAGAGATTGATCGCCCATAGCCAGAAAAATTTACCCACATATGTACAAATTGACGAAATTCTACCTATAGAATAAAGTGCTGCGTGATATGAAAGTTTCCTTTTCCGCTGAAAATCAAATGAGAGTCAATTCCGCCAGTGACCCGAGACGAGCGAGAGAGAGACACCGTCGGGCACCAACCAGGTCAATGACACCACAGACGACACCAGAAACGCACTCCTTGAAGATACAAGTGCTGGAAAAACATTCCTAAATATAACCTTAACCCTTATGAATAACATTTTCCGTGAAACTAAAACATAATAGATGCGACATTATAATAAGTATTATCGCATAAGGCTTCGGAGGTTTCAGATCGGCCCCGTTAGCCACCGCTCACCGTCGAGGTTCCCCAAAGATACTTAATGGGTGACCCCGAAGGAGCAATCTAAGTGGATTCGGTGTCAGTCGTCCTGTGGCCGTGAGAAACGAAGCTCGGGAAGAAATTCCCTCCCTTGGGAGAATGGCGGAGGCGATAGAGGTAGAGGCGGTGGCGGGGTTGGCGGCCCCACGGCCGTCGCCTCCGACAACAGTCACCCTCGTGCGGCCCCGTGAATCGATATTACTACGCCCCTTCCGCCCGACTCCCCCAAGCACACACGCCAGCCCCTCCACCGCCACCACACAAACACCCGCCCACGCGGGCCTCGTACACAAACACGCACGCTCTCCGCGGTGACTGGAGAGAGCTGCCACGTGCGCCCAAGCGGGGGTCTCGGGAAAGGGGAGACACTGAGAAAAGGAGGGCGAAGGGCCATCGGGCGGCGACGGCGGAGGCGGCGGAGGGCGCGCGGGGGTCGTCGGAGGGAGAGGCGGCTGCCGCCTAGATCGGGACCCGTTCGGCCGGTGGAACACACGCTCGCCCTCCCACCCCACAGCCGGAAGGGAAGCACATTTCCCGGTGAGTGCAGTCGGAGAATCTCCCACGACAACGCAGTTCCTCGCACGCCTTGGAAATGGTCCGAGTTTGCTTGAGAAACTGAGGACGATCCAATTGAAGCTTAAATTCACATCAACTCAACGATTCTCGCTATAAAAGTGTGCTTACATTAGGTTTATCGTCCCGCCATTAGATTACCGTCGCGACTATAGGCTAGTTGCAGCTCTCAAGCTATCCTACAACATGACATCCGTTTCGTACCTTCGGAGCATTTATCCCTAACGCACTCCGTCACCTGCTTCTCATACCTGCTCATTGTCCCGCCTCTGGCAGTTCTTCCCTCGTAGAGTCCCTCCCAATACAGTCTTAAATAAACTGCGTTTCTGTCATTAATGTGTACTTTTCTATTTGTTTAATTCGATACAAACTGCAATGGAATTTTTACGTTTCCGGTGAATTTTGAGGTAACTTCTGATAAAATCAAAATAATAAATGACATTTGTACCCTTGAGTTTTAATCACTTATCACGATCACGAACTTCAAAGGAAACGAATACACAAAAAAACTATATAATAAAGATTACTACATACTCTTAGAGGTTCTGAGGTCAAACTCAGACTAACTAATATTACTGAAACAGCCCAAATTTGAGATTAATTCGTGAAAACAACTTATGTAGTAAGCATTATAAATTCACGTCTCGGCTCGATGGAATTTTAATGCATTCTTGAATGCATTGAAAATCCCATGTGACGTGCGAAAATTAAAACGAACTGGCGACAGTATATCTCTTCCTTCTTTGTACAGGAAATATTTCTCAGCGACCAATCCCTCCGCATGAATATACTTCTGTAATTAAAGGTTCCTTATATCAGGGTTACCGTTATGAATTTAGTCCATAATTTAGTACATTTACTCCAGCTTACAATTGCACTTATTGCATTTATCAGAAAATTTGTATCTCTTGTAAAAGGTTATAGATAGCCCTTGAATTACATTACTAAGATATTCCAGGAAGAGAGACAATAATAATCCCTCAATGTCACGCCACTCGATAACACCCAATAACTAAAGTACTCCTTGTAAATATAACGCCTTTATATTTTCGAATGTTTTCCTCTTATTAGCAGAACCTGTTGCATACATTGATCTAAATTGGTCATTCGCTAGCAATACTTGCCGTGATGGCATTTTTTTCTTTCCTCTCATTAATTTTCTAATTACTTTTTAGCTATAATGCTAAAATAACTGCAACATAGTTCAGCTTCATCAGAATATAATAATAGGAACCAAGTTAAAGATAGGAAAATAGTCGATTTAGAAATATTGGAATTTCACAGTTTTTCTGTAGACAACTTTGCAACTGATGTAAATGTTTTCGAACACGCAAAACCTACGCCACGACAGCTGAGAGGAATGTGGGAAGAAAACGAATAAAATCCAGAGAGTAATAGTGCGAAAAGTGAGGGATAATCATTTACTCTCCCCTATTCTAGATATTCACTCCGAATGCCGAGGAATACAAATGGCACCTGAGTAGAAACGTGAAATTAAGGTATAAGGGTGCAAGGGTGGTGACTCATCCCCGAGCGGAGGCTCAAGCCCTGAATCAATCCCGAAGACAAACCCTCGCGGTGTTTCTTAGCGCCCCCGCCCGGGGCAGTGGGGGCGCGACAGTTCGAGCGAACAGGGTTGCCAATACTACAAATTTCCTTCGTCTGATGAGCGATAACCGGCCAACTTTACACAAAGGGGCATTCACCCCTGGGGTTTGGATCAGTGGTGCGAAGATGCTCCTCAGGAGCGCTTTGAAGTCATATGCTTGAATTATTCGGCGAAGACCACCTGGGAAATGTGTTTCTAATATAATTAATTGTACTTTGCAGATGATCTGTGTGTTATCCTTGCTGACACTAATCGAAGAGGATAATAAGGATAATTACCGTATTTCCAACGACTGTTGCATACATCTGAAAACTACCTACAATTGCTAACAATGTTCCCCTATAAATATACATTTAATTAACCGCTGGAAATTATCGTATTATATTATTTTTCGCATAGTAGGAATGATGCGTGCGTATTAAATTACCTTCCTTAGTAACATTGCAACGGTTGGCCAATTAAAAAGAGGAAGTCTACAGTCATTGCATAGCATACCACGTCATAATGTGTGCGCTGCACTGTGTGATGTATTCTTTCTTCTACATTTTTTAGATTGGAATGGGTGCTCTATAATTTTCCCAAGCATCTTGAAATTTCAATAGAGCCACGGTTTTCTCTTCGCTCCATCAATGCAGTGTACACGATCAAACACCATTCAAGTTCATCCCGAAACTGTTTTTATAATTTTTATCATCTTGTAGAGAGGACAATAGCAGGCCATCATCTATCACGTCCACGCTTGAAATCATGGAACGAGTTAGTTTCGAACACAACCACTGATGACAATGTTTTCAACGATGACGGACAAGCCAAGGGGAGGTGTACTCAGAGGGTGGGCTTCGACGGTCGTCTTGCCCGCGTGTGCGAGCGTGCCACCCCCGCCGAGGCGTGTGCCGGGAGGGAAGGGCTCTCTGCCTACCCCGTTGTCGGGTGACTCGCCGTGCGATGACAGAAGGGGAGG
>WURS02016776.1:0-12123 GCA_011762765.2 Rhinocypha anisoptera | reverse complement strand
TTTTTTTCTGTATAAAATGTAAGTTAATATTGTGGTGCTACTTTTCCCCAATGATATTCTATTTTTCTATTAGCATCAATCAAAAGTTTAAATTCATTTATCAAATTACTTTCCCCAAATGCGAAACATCACTACTCTTTTCCGAAACAATTTTTTATATTTTATTTTCTGTTATATATGTGTTGCAAATGAAATGGTAATTCTATTATTTCTTTTATAAATTATAATAAATTAATAAAAAAGTGACATTTTGGGTAGAAAGGAATTTAAGTGCATTCCTTTTTAACTTATTGCATTTTAAAATATATTTGTAAAAGAGAAGTTGCTTTTGTAAAATTTTCCTCTAAAACTCATAAAACTGTAGACTTTAATAATCCACATAGATCTAATAAATCTTGATAAATCCAATAAAAGAGACCAAACCGAGTTTTAGAGAAATATAACTTTAATTTAAATTGGTGACGACAGCTTGAACTTCTATATCTCGTGCTCTGGTATTGCTCAGTTGGGTCGGGTCGAGTCGAGTTGGCCTACTTAACTCAAACATCTTACGCAGTACAATTGTACCATTTGGTTTAAATTTAAAAAGAACTTAGTTTAAAAAGGCTATATGCATGCAAAGTAAAGAGATTTCTTGCGTATTTCCTGCTGAGTAGATCTCTTTTTGGTTTGACAAAACTTGTGCATGTGTATTATAAGGCATCAAAACCCCAATGGGGAGCTGTGAGGTGAATGGTACTAATCCCACCTCAAAGCCGATCGAAATCGATTCCCATAAGATTTGCACCATTTGTGCAAACTAACAAGCTAGAGCCCAACAAGGGAGTGAGTCTATTGAGCATTTTTTCTTGTTAAGTTCATACCCACACTGCCTCATTTGAAGCCGAGTAAATGAGAATAAAATAGAAAATGTGTGTGTTGAAAACGCATGAAACACTTGATTTATCACCGGATTAAAGAAAACAAACACTTCCGTACGTTTAATGATGTCCTCTACGCAGCCAATGCTAATGGTGCAATGCTGGGTCAGGTCTCTTGTGGGTTAGTGAATTTCATCACTACAGACTGTCTAGACTCAATTTGAGCAATAGGTTGAGTAGAATGCCTTCCAGTGCACTTCTAATGCAACACTGCCTTCACAACGTACAACTTTTTATTGATTTTGTCCATAGTTTTTTTTGTTTTCTCATACTTTCCACTTCCAGCATTCACAGCAAATCCATTAGTTAAATGACAAATGAATCCAAAGTTCAAACTGGCCTCCAAACGCAATGTGGGCGGTATATAATTTAAATATAAGTTCGGAATTGCTTTGCGTTGCAAAGGAAACTACTAATGACATACTACCTTAAAGGTAATTTTCCTAAATAATATAGATGATGCTAGAGCAGATAAGTTAAAATGTGCCTTATCACAAACAACACTAAATTATTAACATCAAAAGTAATTTTTCTTATTTTACTTTAAAACATTAGATTAAACATTATAAATGTCTCCACGAACACCACTGTTTAATAATTAAAAGTAATGTGCTTGATGTTGGTTGAAGAGATTTTGGTTTAGATGGAGGGATACGACTGAAAGCACACTGCACGTTGTTTGTGAATTGCTTACCAATTTTGATTTCGTGCTGCTTATTCTGTGCTTCGATGAGTCCAAGCTGCCAGAGCAAAACAAGAAGTGTACATAGCAAAGCGCGAAGAGCAACACGGCTGTTGTGACTAAGCGAGGCAAGGCTTGACAGACTCGTGGATAGTTTGAACGAGTCTTGAAACCACATTCTTGCCATTTGCCATACACAAATCTCACAAGTCAACTACGAGTGGCGACACTGGTGGTTAGAAACGAGTTGATTCAAACCGAGAGAAAGGCCACATGGTTGTTGGGAGACAAACCAAACCAATGCTCTTGTTCGCCGCTCTTGGTGCTTGTAAGTTGCATCACGGTTTATCCATTGCATTAAATGACTTGAATTTGGTTTGTCTTAACATTCGTTTGTAGCTAGGTCTTGCAGGAACTGCACTGAGCCCGCCTTCTTCTGATGCCGAAAGTAGAGCAATGGCGCTCTATTGCAGTCGGTGCCAGTTTGCCATGAAAAACCGAAACTGCAAATACCATGCGCCAAAGCATTGGCGTTTTTGCTCCGCAAATAGGCGGAACTTTTTCCAAAAAACTGCATTTTTGAAACTTTTATTCATTTATTATATATATAAAATTTAAGCAATAAAAGTTTTTAATTTAAAACACGTGGTTTTCAGCGCCAATATGACAACATATTTATGAGTTGGCCAGCTATTTACCCCAACTTTTAAATCTTGTTTTGCTTTACTGGAATCAATTCAAGTTTTATTATTTACCCAAAAGTTTTATTCTATGACAAAACAAAATAGATAAAAGCAAAATTTAATTAGACATTTGAAAAGGCCAAAAGTTAAGCTAATACTGTAGTGAAAACTAGTAACAGTATCTCTTTGAAAGCAAATCCAATCAAGTAAGTAACTTTATGGATTCTACCACACACAAGTTGAGTGAATATACAAAATTGCTTAGAATAAAGTAAATAGCTCTTGAAAAGGGGCAGTATTGATTGTGTAAGGCCAATCATACTCACTAGTGGGATGCACTTAAACGAAACCAAAAAGAAAGAAGACGAATCGTAATGCTAGGTTTATGATGCAAGCCAAATAAGCACTGCAGCCTAGTTTGTCATACTCACATTATTCTACTCGACTCTCCGGTCATCAACTTCAACAAAGTGCGACCGAAAAACCCAATTTTAGTGATCTGTGCCTTGAAGGTGGTTTCTGCCACCAGACCACATTTTGCCCCTGGCCCTGACCAATTGCCTGGTCAAGTTGAAGCCAAGTTTGAATGACAAACTTTTATGGAGGGCAACGGCCTCAAATAACCTCAAGTTTGCTATAGACCCCATTTTGTAGTATTTGCTCTATCTCTTTTATTCTTTTTGGCTCTCTCTTTCCTTCTCTCTCCTCTATTTTTGCTCCGGCTAACAATTCTAATAGTTTTGAAATAATAATTCTAACAGTTGACTTCTGCAGAGTGAGATACAAGCAATAAGAGAGGGAGAAAGAGAAAACGAGAACGTGAAGGAGAAAGTGAGGGCGCAGCGGTGGTGTGTGTGTGTGGAAATGAGAAATCACAAGAGAAGTGGGATAGCATCCGTCGCGAACAAAAACGTTTCTTTTGTCGGCCCGGCAAGTTTCGGGTGGTACAGTGCATCAATAATTGAATAATTATTACTTTTCTTTATTACATTACAAAAACGAAGAAAGTAAATGGTCCAAAAGCCAAAAGTGAGAGAGAAAGAGAGAAAAAGAGAAAGAAAGAAAGAAAATGGAAAGACATTGAATGGCGAGGGGCAAGAGTGTTAGGAGAGATGTTGGGTCTACTTTGGTCAGTCCAAGGGGAATCGAGCTCGGCACCGAGGAACCCACTCTTATCGCTCGATCCACAACCCGGCCAAGCGAGATAAGGCTACACTGCCAATTGCACCCAAATTAGCACACACACACACACAACACCGGATATCGAAACTCAACTTATAAAGAATGGCCTTGCCAAAGCACAATGGGAGCGAAAAAAACATGAAGAAAAATCTACTAGAATGGTTTCCAATTTATAAGTATAATCTATTTCTGCATTTTCCAATAATAGAAAATGCAGTAATGATGAATTAAAACTTCAAGATAGCAGCCCAAATTAGCTTAATTACACTTGAAACACGAGCAAGTTGAGGAGAGCTCATGTTACCCAATATAATGGTCTCTCTGGTGCCACGCTGGACTGTTCTGATAACAATTCTTCTCCAAAACCCATTGTTATCGACCTTTTTGTTCACAAAAATACGAACTAAGAAAAGTCTGTTTATTATCAAATTTATTTTAATTATTATAATTAATTTTGCTTAATGATATTATCTTACATGGTACGAGAGTTGTGTACGAAACAAAAAACTTGTCAAGAAGCCAAATCGGTACAAACCTTTGAAAGTCTGATCGCTTAGGCCTAATTGGATAATCAAATTAGAACTTCTACAGACTTTCTTCATTAACATTTTTCTAACGAAATGAAACACAAAATCAAATAAGTTAATTTTAAGTTAAGTTAATGCAATGAATAAGTAGAAAATTGTTAATTACACATTGCTTGTGTATGTAGTACGGTATAGTGATTTTATTGAATTCTAGTTTGGTAATATTGATATTAAAAAGGGTTCTTTGCATTGCAGACATTTCTTCCGGTGATCCAAGCGTGAAGTTTTCCCGTATCCCCTCTTCTTTGTCGACTCTTCTTCTTCTTGAAACATCTTTTGTTTCTTTCACATTCTGTTCTTGCCACCTACCCACTTTCACCTCGTCTTTATAAGAGAATTGTCCCAAGACAAGTGTATGCACTTTCTCCTATGAATTGCTCGTGACATGCACGCCAGGAAAAGTGTCAAAACAAATGTCATTTTGCTTGCTCTTCGGAGAAACAAGTGCTCGAATGCACCAAATTGGTTTTTAGGTTGATTTAATTACGTCACTGCCAGACAATGTGTGTGACACAAATAGAATAAATGATGAAGTTTGCACAAACAAACCATCAAAAAGTCAAAATTTGAAAAGTAAAAACAATATGATTTGCTTGGATACAGCTGCCAGAAGATATAAGCAAAACAAGTTGAGCACAAATCAAATCAATTTTCTTATGAAAAGCTTTTTGATGTTGAAAAATAATGGGAAAAACAATAGGCGATAAATTGTAAAGTAATGGGAAAATGAAAAAAGTCACAATTGCCCACGACAGTTTTATGAGATGCCTTTTCTCGTCGATGACAGTTTAGCATTTTTTATTAAAAATAATATTTTATTATTATTATATATGTTCAAAATTGCTTTTGAGGGTTGAGTTTATGGCACTCAAATATTTTCACCAATGGGTGATATCAACCACAAAATTATTACACCACGTTTGCCGTAGTGCCATTGAACTAGTCTGTGTAATTCGTAGGGCAAGTGCCATAACCACCAAAATTGCTGCAAATTATCCCTAAATTTCAGATTTTTTTGTCAAATAATGTTGTTACATAGACTGTGCGTGTGCTACTCTAGTGGAAACTAATTTGATTGAAGCCGAAACTTGCGTTTGTATGGACTCTGCAATGTTGTCTCGGTCAAATTCCAGAAGCGGCATGGAAACGATGTTTCGCTTACTGTGCTTTGAATACAATTAGATCGTCTACTTGGCTAAAGTCTGAGTAAATTAAATTTGCCCAAAAATGTGAGAGAGCGAGAATGTGCCGACAATGAACTGCGAGCTTGACGATTTGCTCTTCTTGCCAAAAACTATTTGATTTACTCCAATCACTATTTTCCAACTATTTGCTAAATCTTGCATTTTTCTTTTTGCTATATTTTTGTCTCGCAAGTAGCAAGCATCTCAACGTTAAGCTGCTTGTGTCTGTGTGTGAGAACTCGTTTCTTAAGCTAAGCTTAGTAAACTTTTGATCAGCTTTGCTTGCTCGAGAGTACGGAATATATCAAGGGGATTGGACAAATAACAATGCTGCCGTCTTGATTCACTCTCTTGTTAGAATTGCTTTAGCTTGGCGAATGTCTCCTAATCAAAACTGACTTTGATGCCGTTTGACTAATAGTTTCATGGCACAGTCCAACGTTCCAATAGACATATTTTCCAAAAACAGGAGAAAAGAGCTTGTCACACATCCGTTTGCAGATCTCTTTCTCTATATGAAACAGTCAAAAAGTTTTTCTACCAAAATGTGGTCTGAACTTAGGACTGCATGTTCACCGACTGTCGCCGACAGTGCAGAATAATTAAGCATGTTTTGGGGTTTGGGAGGGGGAGGGTAGTGCCCAAGTTTGCCCACATCGAGGCCATGAGATTTGGCTTCAAATGCACATCTGCTCAAAGTGAAAACAAGTTGACAGCACCGTGAGCGCCACATGAGCGATGGCCCATAAGCCTTGCGAGTTGCCACCAAACTCCGAATAATATTAACCTTTTTCTCTATTCTAGTTAGTTAGAGTTAGAGTTTGTTTGATGCAAGCCGGGGCGCGGCGAGAGTTTGATTATGTACGCAAAGGGATTACACTCGGGACTCCTCTCATTACTCCTTCGGTTCGTTTCACCCTGGCCCCCTGATCTCTTTCGGTCTACTTTCTCATTAAGCATCAACGCCACAGTGCCGAATCACATTAGGACAGTTTGCGATGCTTTCTCTCTCTCTCTCTCTGGTATGCTTGCCATCACTAGGACTCCCACTCATCTTCGCTCGACCCCTCCGTCTTAGTTACTCTTGGAATCTAGATTTGTTTCTACTCAGTTACAGTCAGTGTGTGTGTGTGTGTGTGTGTGTGATTGCCCCTTTTTCCTCCCCTTCATAGTGCCATTTCCGTTGGCAAGCGCGAGCGTTCGCCATTCCACATTCACTTAGGCTTGAATTGTAAGGCAATTCTGCAATTTTACTGACTTCGTTTCTATTTTGACTGGTAATTTTTTATTTATTAACCCACGCCAAAAAGGGACAAGCACCAGTAATGTTAGTGGAAAATGAAATAAGATGAATGAAACGATAACTCGCTGTGCCCATCCCCAAGACCCAACTACCGGAACTTCAATGCCAATTGGGTTTCGTCATTCTTTTTTTTGTATTCTTGCTTTCTTTTTTATATTCTCTTTCAACCGAGTAACGGGAGAGCATCTCATACAATTGAGGATATAAAATAAAGAAAGAAAGTGACCCTTAATTCTCGCCTTGGTCTTAATCACAGACATTGATAGTCCTGAAATAATCTAATTTCATTGCACATCAAGCGAAACCAATGGTGTTTTGTGCCAGTGTGTGTGCTTGTGTGTGTTTGCAACGTGAGTGCTAGCCGCGAGTTGATTTATTTCATTATTTATCACTACAGACCGGCTATAAATTATTTATTGGCCGTTGGCCAGTGATGGACAGACTAAAAGAGAAAGAGAAAGGGAAAGAAAAAGCAGTGGAGCAGTGGAAACACAGGAAAGTCGCGCTCAGGCTACACCGTGAATGGTGAAATCGAGGAACAAGAAGACCAACCGGCATTTAGAGTGATCCATCACTGATGGACCATCAGAGTGTGCCAATGGCATGTTCCACACTGGTCTGACCACCACTCAGCTTACCCAACACACACACCATCACCACCCAAACTCACATCTCTCTCACTTTGCATTGACGCTTCACATCACACATCCACTGTCCACCATTCCACTAAAACTACTATCCTTATTACCGCATCACACCTCATTTCGCTCTACTTTGCTCGACACCTCTCTCTCTCTCTCTCTCTCTCTCTCTCTTTCTCTCTCTCTCTCTATTTCTCTCTCTCTCTCTCTCTCTCTTTCTCTCTCTTTGGGGTGGACAACACGCTTCTAATCAACCAATTTGTAGTCATGAAAGCAACGTCAAAGCTGCTAATAACCATTTATCTTTTAGAGAAAATAGAAAGAAGAAAAAATAAGAAGATTGTGCCAAAATAAACAAACAAAATTAATTGCTTTCAGTGTATTAATCTCAGAATTTTTATGATACAAGATTAAACACTTTCAGGGAGTGCCAGAAAGCTAATAAAAAATTTGTTTAATTTGGAAAATTTTCTTTTCATATTGTCAAGTTGAATTTATATTTATTTATATTATTATTATTATTTTGTTTTATAAAATGGGAGAAATTGCTATATGAGTAAAGAGGAAAGATCAATATTATTAAATTAAATCTCCAAGGCAAAATGAGTATGGATGAGATGTGAGAGCAGTGGGAGATCACTTAACCGGTGTGTGTGTGTGTGTCTGCCTGGCTGGGTTTGATGGGCAAATAGAGCAATGTGGCATCAGTGGCCCATCCGAGGTGAAGGCATCTCGTCGGTGTGGCCAAAGTAATCAAGCGAGCTTGTCCTTAGTCCTCAGTACCCGATGTCAGCTTGGCTTCTACTCTCAACTTGCTCCACACCACCAGAAGCTTTGCATTCATTAGTGTATATACGATGTGATGCGATGCTTTGCTCCCGTTAATATTAGCATTTCAACATTATTACATTTGATTACTATGCGTTCGCTCTTTCTCTTATTATTCTCTCTCTTTTTCTTTCTCTTCTCTCTCATTCTCTCCCTTTTATTCTCTCTCTCACTCACACACACACTCTCTCTCTTTTTCCCTCCCTCTCTCTCATTTTCTTTCTCTCTCTTATTCTCTCTCATTCTTATTCTCTCTTTCTTATTCTTTCTCTCTTATTCTTTCTCTCTTATTTTCTCTCTCTTATTCTCTCTCTCTCTTTTATTCTCTTATTCTCTCTCATTCTTTCTCTCTCTCCCTTATTCTGGCGCGTATCCAGGATTATAGATAAGCTTAGGGACCAACGCTTGTGTGCCCTGAGTAACTAAATGTGTGTGTATGTGTGCCTCTTTAGTATAATTAAACTTTGCTTTTATATTTGCTCCATAATTCGTCGTCGTTAAAGTTTGTTCAACTTCCAAGTCTCGTTTTATTATTATTATTGGAATTAAATATAATTATCATAAATTACTTTTGTGTTTGTTGTTTATCTCTCTTGTCACATAAAACTCATTTATTACTGTGTTGACTTGGGGAAAATTGCGTTAATTTAAATGCCAAAATAGTTTTGTTTTTAACTTGGTCCAAACCACAAATACACACACGCACACACGCCTAAGTAAAGTTGAGACAAGTATGAGTTTTATTAATGAAATGATAAATGAGACGTGATGCATACGAGAAAAAAACAGTTCAATTTACGTAATTGCACATGAATCGTGTTAGGGGAGAGAAATATTAAAATTTTAAAAGGTACACACACATAGAGAGAGAGAGAGAGTGAGTAAGTAAGTGAATGAGTGAGTGCATCTCAAGAAGATCGATGGATGTTGTCATGTGAGAATCCAAAAGTGGTGTGGTCCAACACATCACATTATTTGTTTTTATCGCGGTAGTGAAGTTTTGTTTTTGCCTACTTTTTCGTTGCTTTTCTTTCTTTTCTTGTTTTGCGGTAATGATAAAGTGCTTTGTTCATGGGTCTCGAGAAAAAAAATCAACCATTGCCACTGGCATTGGGGAGTTGCTATGAAGGCAGAGAACTGCTGATGCTTTCGATAGTGTCGGCTTTCATGTCGTTCTCATTCTTTCTCTCTCTCTCTCTCTCTCTTATTCTTATTCTTAAACAAAGCTGGAAAAATGCACACACGCACCTAAATTATTGATTATTTGGGCCGTGTAGCACACATAGCGCACACTTGATCGTTTTGGCTTTTCCGTCCGGAACTCGAATTTCACTTTCATTCATCGAGAAGCACTATTACAGTTTCTCTTTTTCATCTTATTCACCTTTTCCGTCTTACTCACTCACTTACCCACCCACTTACTCATTTTCCTTTCTCCATCCCAATGTGATATTTGACATTTTTTATCCACAATTTTGTTTTTTGGCTTCATTCCTTCGGTTCACACTCTCTACCCAATTTGATTGCTAAAGTAGTTGCTGGATCGATGAGCACTTGTGTGTGTGCTGTGTGTAGCTAATTTTCTCCGAACAAAAATTTAAGTCTGCCAAACTCGGGACTTTCTCTGAATAGGATAAGGCACTAGAGTCCATTGCTAGTGGCATCCAAGTAAAGCCAACATAGCCTAATTGAGTGTGTCGCTTGCACACTTTTACCTCACATTCTCTATCTCTCTCTCTCTCTCTCACTCTTTCTCTTTTCTATTTCACATTTACTTTTGTTTCATCTCTGTGTGTCTTCCACACACACACACACACACACTCACAACGTGTCTCCTGTCTCCCACTTTGACTCAAGTGAAATTAGCATTTTGATAAGTATGCAGAGGCATGAATGCAAACCTGCGATGCGTTGGTTGAGAAGGAAAAAATGCCGCCTGAGTGAGAATAGCTTCGTATTTTTTTTGTGCTCTCTGTCTAGAGAGAAGAATGGGCTTGATGTTGCAAAGCCTCTAGTACACAAAAAAATGAGAGTGAGAGTGAGTGAAAAAGAGAATGTGATGGTAAAGCGCGTTAGTGGTGTGAATCAACGGTGCCATGGCACAGTCAAGCGAGCTACAACAAAAGCTTTAGAAAAGCTCGCTAGAGGCGGCATTGCATCCCAGCCAACATACTATCATGACTATCATCATCATCATCTCGGCATAGCATGGGCTGACATGCCAAACTATCGGTATCTCACTCGCTAGATAGAGAAAAAGAGAACGTGAGTAGGGGAGAGAGAAACGAAAAATAGAAGAATAAGGGAATTTTATTCTTTTTTCACTACAATTTTCTATACTTACACATACACTTGGAAGCTAGGTTTAACAATGCTATGCTTTCGGTGTGTGTGTATATATATAAGCCCTTCATGGATTGAGATGGATGACCGAGTTCCAGCAGACACGACTGCGTTTCGGTCTATTGTGAATCATTCTCTCTCTCTCTCTCTCTCTCTCTCTACCACCCTCATTCACTTACTAGCTAACTTCCTCTCGGTCTCGGGCTCTTACCCCCGATGCTGCCCAACTCAACTCAATAGGAACATGATATATATCTTTTCAGCTTGTCCGTATAGCACCAAGATTCAATAAATTTGCCCGAAAATTCTACCACTTACTTTCAACTTCTTCTAACGTTAACGTTTTCAATTTCTTCCCAATTGCTCAATTGCCTCATTTAGGATAGATTGTTAAGCCGAGAACTCCAACACCCTTCCCTTTGAAACAAATGAAGGAAAAGTGTAAACCGAACGGGCTAAACGAGCCAGGAAAGAATGAAAGTGAGTGAAAGCAAACAAAAAAACAAAGCGTAGAACCATTTGAAGCCTATTTGGCCGGATCTATTTTCTCCTCACGCCAGTCCGGACACTCACATTGGCACTTTTTACTCCTGACAACACACACACACACAGGAGGAAATTTATTGCCAATTCCAATTTGTTACATTCTAGCAAACTTTTTTCCCTCTATTATCGAGCAAAAGAGAAATTTAACGCTTGTGAACTTTTAATTTAGCACTCCTCTTGTTTCAAATCAGATCAAAGTACGAACCAATTTGCTGCTTCACTGACTCAGGGACCAGATTGCAACAACAACAAAAAAAACCTAAAAGTAAAAGCAAAAGAATAAAAAAGAAGGAAAAAATAAAAAACACACACACTTTGGCCTCTCCGGTGTTCTTGCTGTGTTTCGACAATTTTCAACGAATCTTCAGAACAATAGACTCAAGTGCACTTTCTTTTGTTCTTGCATTAACAACACCACCCTACACACACATAGGCGGCACACCGAGAGAGAAAGAGAGAAGCGTACGTTGAATGAATGCAAATGAATGAGAGCAAGAACAAAAAATTAATTAGTTTGCATTTCAAAAGAGCTTGAGATAGAAAGAGAAGCAAAACAAAATCAAATAAAAAATAAACTAGAATTAAGAGGATAGGAGAGACTCACGTCCCAACAAGGCTCGATTGCAAATCAGCTTTGTTATACACACTCTCTGATAAAACGATATCAAAATGATTGGCCAATCATGTTGCTTAATATCACGCTTTGATTAAGTGTGTAAGTTTTGTTCTAGAATATTCCATATTTTAAATAATAATAATTTACTATATTCTTATAAGCTATATTTTTTGTATTAGAAAAAATTGCAAAAATAAAAAAATTGGGTACAATAAATATTTGAAAAGTTGCAGTTCTATTCAATTAATGCAATTGTCAAATGGAATTCCGCGCTCATATAAAACATATTGGAATTTTTCAATTTATTGGGCATAAACTTTTTCAAAATTTAAATTTCACTGGGTACCTTTTGTTTACATTTGGGAATTGAAGTAGCAAATGAGTTGATCAAACAAAATACTCTTAAAAGTGAGGCAAACTTGTTAATTTGGGTCATTGATGTGAATGATAAAACAAAAAAGAATAAAATTTTAAAAAACTGCGCAATGTGAAAACATGACAGAAAGAAATAATAAAATTATCATTAAACTATTTGCACAAGTTTGTTTACGTATGAATGACCTCAATTCTTATTAAATATTATTTGAAAAAATAATAACAAAGTAAAT
>WURS02016765.1:0-12124 GCA_011762765.2 Rhinocypha anisoptera | reverse complement strand
GGGGGGGAGGGGTGTGTGTGTGTGTGTGGAGGAGAAGGGTGGGCGGAGTACTGTAGGAGCCCGGGAGGAGAGCACACGGCAGATGGCGTGCCAGTCGGTGTTGGAATTTCACGTTTTGCAAGGATTCTCGACAAATCAGCTCGGAATTCTCGGCGGCTCGGTTGGCTGGGTGGAGGAGAGACGAGGAAAGGGGTTTTTTTTTTAGGTATTCCATTTCTTTTTCGAGGACGGAAAGGGTTGGGTGCATTTGGTTATTCTTTTTCGGTACAAAAACGCGCGCGCGGGTTTTCGTTTAATACTTGGATTCTTTCGATATAAGCAGAAAAAAAACCTCGAGTCGCGTGCAGGCCTGCAGGAATCAGTCAGCGTGGAAATTATTTGCGTCTTCTCGCGTGCGCTTCCCGGAGGATATTGTTTGACTTCGCATGTTTTTCTGATGGTATCCCTTCACGGCATCGGCGCCAGTGCATATAACTATTCTTGCGACGCACTTCGGCGGTATAATATTTTTGGCAGTTATTAATTTGATTAAAACTCATCTCGCTTGAGGTAAATAAGAGCGTTTCTCATCTCTCCGATGGCCCACACTATTTAAGTGGATTGCTTCAAAGGAATCAGCTACTATTTTCGCCTTTCTTTTTTCATGATGTCTAGAGTTGATATTTATTGTAGGAAATGTGTGATTAATTTTCAATCTTAAAAAATTCATAGCTAAAGTTAATCACCATTCAGCATAATTGGGTGCCTCTTATTACAGTGATTACCCAACCATGTGTTAAAAAAATTGCAATTTATTAGTTTTTTAGATGTAAAGTGACTGTTAAATTAACATTTCGGATTTAAAAAAATGCTACAGAAAAAAATGGCTGCAGGAAAAGTATTGGTTAATATCATTTCCTAAGGTAATAACCAAATTTTATCTTATATATCTCACTATTTACTTAACACTAGTTAAAGATGTTCTTCTAAATATATACATCTATGTAATTATCGAATATGCATAAAAATTATTTGTAAAATATCGTGTGTCCCATGTCTAAAATAATGTATTTATAACGGATATCCTCTGGAAATGAGATATTTTAGCATTGATCAATCTAAACATGCTTGTCGTCGTCAGAGCTAGGCGGTGGATTAGACAGCACTAAGCGGTGAATTAGTGAAAATAGAGGACTCCTAAGAAATATGAACATCTTGACTTGCCACTTTTCAGTTTTTACATTATATAGATTATTTGATAGAGATTAGGTCAGAGCGAGATTTGATTTTGATAGGAGAGAGTGAAGTTCGTCCTTCTTCACTATTCCCTATGGCGTGCATAAAATTTTCTCTAGCTAAATGGGAGGGCCAGGTTATTTCCTTGGATCACCAGAGGGTTTCCCACGAAGTAGTGTCATAAGGATGTAGCCTCGTTTGAATTTTAGATTGGGTTTCCCTGAGGTGTCAACACAATTTTTATGTTTCTATCCTCCCTAGTCGCCAGATTAAGACACTAGGCTGCTACACAACATATATTTTTTCTTATCCGTAAATATTTTAATCTATCTGGATTGAAAATTTTATTGATGTTATTGGCGTATTCGAATATGTTTATCTCAAATAGTAATTTGTAGAATGCTGTAAAATATTTCTCACCTATCTAATCCGGCGCAGCGTCTCGTCACCTTCAAATAAAAAAAAACAGGTTAATAATTCCACTTGATTACCTGCATCCAAAATTTGAGGAAAGTCCAAATTATAGAGCTTTATGGTCAATAAATAATCTATCGTGTATTAGTCGTCCCTTTGAAATGCTTTCTCCAAAAATGAAATAATAGCTTCAATACTTGGTATTATGGAATTCCACCAAGCGACGGCCTCCGCAGATTTTTATTAGTCTCCTAACTAGTTTGTTTTTTTTGTCTTTCTCATTCTCGTGGGCCTACTGCCTACTCTCGAATATTGACGAAACAAAATATCTATTCTTGTAACAGTCTTTTGGGATTTGAGGGAGGACAGTTTGTCCATTAGAATTGAAAATTCGAATGTTAATCTAATCGAATATTTCATTTCTCCATATTTATAAGAAAAAAATTTAACAACCCTCTAATAAATCCTTTAAACAAGACTTTTCATAGACTGTAATGCAAATTATTCTCATTTGAATATTCCGTGTATCCTAAGACTGCAATTCCCCAACCTCAACTGCGAACAATTAGTCAACCAATAGTCTTTTTACATTAAGTGCTCATCTATATCGACTTGTAAATAATAAATGATGATTACAAATTAAACATTTTTAAGATATGAACCGAAGGTTTCGAAATCTTAGGACTCCTTCTCACCTCTTAAACTTTCATAGGATGTGACATGCTCCCATGAACGTTTACCAAATAAAAGAGTAAATATGTTTTAGCATGAAAACAGGATAAAAAATTACTTTAAACTACGTACACGTTATCCGCAGAATTAATTGTAAACATAGGAGATGGGTTCCATAATAAATTGTAATTGATTAAGGATTTAAAAAAAAACTATAATTTGTTGTCCTTCCGACATTAGAATTTAGTAAACTACGAGTGTGAGTCAAATGAAAACAATAAATATTTTTAAATTATTATTTATTGTTACAAAAAGGAAAAAGGTAATTCATTGCACAATGTGGTGTCCTGAGCCATGGCCAATATTTAAACAAGCAGTAATTCCATTCAATGTCTCTCTCTACCACTGCAGCCACACACACCATTTGCAAACTTCCTACTTCATTCGTAGACATTCTGCTGTTGCTGACATTCATCACCTTACTAGGTCTTCGTTCTGCGGTGAATTTCAATTGGTTTCACGCCTTCACTACGCGGAAACCGAATAATATAACGCCGTTCTCCCATGGTGCAAGTCGCAAGTGGGGCAGCCATCTTTATACTGGTCCTGTAGCAGTGTTTGTCTATCTATGCTATGCCACCACTTCTAGGCCAATTTGCACACTCATTTCGACACGTCTACAAGGGTACAGCGTAATGGCGCGAGATTTCGATTTTTTTATCACAAATTTACGGATTTCGTTTAATTCACCCTCGTACATTGATGTGTTTAAAAGGCCATAAGTAACTCGATCTTTACGTCAGATACCAAGGGTGCAATTATACTCCACACGTTAGGCAGGTTGGACCAGGAGTGCAGAATCTCCTGATTGCTGCGAGCTAAGCTGTATATTGTGAAGAAGGCGTGGGGGGAAGGGGCGCGAAGCTGTTAATTAGAGAGGGTATGGGTCATGGAGGACTCGACGGAGATAGAAGCCATCAACAACTAACGGAAAAGTGAAAATTTCATGGGGTCATACATTTGTGTAGACTTGTGTTATACCACCGGTTGAAATAATAGTCTCCAAAACCTGGAGGAATCACATGTTCTTGCTTGTTTCACCTTAGCACGATCGGTGTTGAAACAAGGAAATTTTTAGCAGGCCATCGTGGAGGATATGAACACCCTGCACTTTATTTAATGAAATAAAAATGTTTGGTCTGTCTTTACCCCCTTTCGCCTTATAATGTATTCTTTTCATAATCACATTCTGGTGTTATTGTGCGCTCTCCTCCCCCAACAAACTCCTAAATGAGGGATAACAAGCTATGATTCGTGCGTATTCAGTTACATGTTGTCATTTTTCCGGAGTTCTTCATATTTTTATATGCGAAATGTGAATAATTTATAATTAGCTAACGACCCCCATCTACTATATGGCCAAAATTTATCGAATTCCATAAACGATAGTGAATCCGCGCAAAGTGTCATGTCTGACAGGAGTTAGGAACGATATTAACAGGATTTTATCCCGTCGCACAATGAAATAAATTATAGTCAGATGAAGCCAAAAAAAAATTCATTTTCTATTGACGCTTCAGCATTTTCCCCTGTAAGATGGACAACATTGAGGGGTAATTGAGAAAGCAGTCGGAATGTACAATAAAACCACTATATCGAAAAATCGAAAAAGAAATGGCTTTCAGATGTATCTGCCGTCTCCTTAGAGACATCAAATAGGTTTAGAACCCATAGAACTCGACATTTATGGAAATCTCTCTAAGAAATAATCCTAGAGCATGGGAAAAAGCAAGAGAAGAATTGAAATTCCCTAAGAAATAATTTCTTTCCTGAGGAAATGCTCCTCTTTTCTAGGGATTGTTTTCCTAGAACGTTTTTCCTTTAAAAATCAAGGGCTTGGATCAGCATGTGGAGAAACATTTCAAGGAAAAATTTTCATTTGAAAAAAAATAAATGATAAACGTGAAACGCAGTTGCATATGCTGCTCCATCAAAGTGAATCATGAGCAAATATTTCCGAAGAAACCATGTTTTTCGAAGATTTTGGTAAGCCATATTATTACTGCTTTTAATAAGCGCATCATTAATTTGCTTTTAAAAGTTGAAATCATTGCATTCGTTCATAAAAATTACCTTATATGAGCTATAATGTGGTTATGCTTACAGGAATCATGATGGACAGTGTAGACAAGGCTGTTTGGTGGCACTCGTGTTTAGTTCCTTTTAATAATTCATTGGTATATGCGTACAGCTTTTAAACGAGTGTAATAATTTTGTTTTTTATATTTCCCATTTATATCCTACTTTTTCGTAGGACTATGGTTTCTTCAGTTGTTTATATATTGGAAAATTTTCCTAAGGAAAAAGTTCCCAGGGAAATTTATTCTGGGATAATTTTTCCACAGAGATGTACTTTCTAGGGAAAATAGGGTCTCAATTTTCTGGGGAAATCTTATGCATTTCTGAGGAAAATTCGTGAGGAAAATTCATAGGGAAAATTTACATCAAATGCAATGTAACAGATGGCCAATAATAATTCAATGAAACTCCTTACGATTTTAATTAAACTTAATCAAAACTGCTCGAATCCTCCGAGAAAGAAAATATTAAGAAAATATGAAATTGCAAGTTGAAGTTGCAATATGAAGTTAAGCCTCCTTACCATCGCATCCTCCGGTTCCTCAAATTAAACCTTCCGCCGAAATCCCGCATGAACGAATGCATATTTCGTCTACAGATTTCTAAGTCTAGAGGTGGCGGCCGAAACATTGTAGAATTCCATCGTAGGCTATGGAAAAAAACTTTGCAAATCCACAGATATATTAACTTATTTCATGGTCAACATTATGGCTACTATTAAGGTCTAATGGTACAACAACTATTAATGGTTTAATTTTGACCATTAAGTAAGTTTATATCTGTGTATTTGCATTTTCTTTCCATAACCTAAGTCTAGAAACTTCAAACCACATATTGATTCCCACAATCGAATTGAGTCAATATCGAAACCTGCGTATCGCTTCGTAAGGAGGAGGCAGTCGCAGATGCCGGCTGTTCACTTTCTAGATTGCCACCCTTCATAAATGACTCAGCGATAAAGATTAAAGATAGTTATCTAAAAAGTGTGAAGTGTAGCGGTGGTGAACAGCTCTCATCCGCGTGTAAAGCCGCGTTTACACGCAGCAGTAACTGCCATAACAGCCGACTGCTAAGGGCTACTCGTACGTGTGAACCCCAACTACGATGTTGTTACGGATCGATTTAGGCCTTGGTCAAGCAGAATCGAACCTGATTCGACCTAAGTATTTAACCCAAATAAGGATGTCTTCCACTATCCATCAGTTTTCGCAGTGCGGCTATCGCAAAAATCGCAACAATCGCTAGCAGAAACATGTCCGACACCGGTTGTTTTAAATATTACTGCTGTGGTATTATAAATTTTATCACGCTGTTGTTTGAAGTTTGGTCAGCGGATAATAGGCTCTTCGGACCTTCTTTTCCACTCTTCTTTATCTATTTTCAAGAAGTAAGTAATAAAAAATGTAGCTGTATGAATGACAACAAAATTTTGTTATGAATAAAAAATTAATTTTATTACTTTAGAATTATAAACGACTAATATGTAGTACCTATTGTTATTGCTTAAGTCTTGTATTTTCATAGTCTTAATACAGGCAGAATAATAGTCCGTAGAATAAAATATGTTATTATTCCTAAGCAATTAATTAATTAATGTCAACCGAAGTGCGTCCCTTCGCCTCTGACCATAATCACGAAGTTATTAGCGAAATATCACTCTGTTCGGACGAATTAGTCGGTTTGTTCATTTGTAAATATCTAGAAGCGCGTAAAGCAGCTTCGTAATGCATCTTGGGACACTAGCAGTGTCGATACACGCATCATATTCGATTGTGGCAGCAGTCCACTGCTTCGTGTAAACGTGGCTTGAGTTGAGTTTGGATTAGAAAATGTTTCGATATGCATTGCATGATGAAGAGCTAAGTCAGGAGGATCAGCCAGGAAGTAAAGATTTAAAACATGGGAGGCCACTGCCATGCGGGAAAGGGGTATCATAGCAGTTTCGGGTAGCGAGTTCTACTTCCCGTTGGAGAGCAGCTGCCGTTCCCCACTTTCAAGCAGAGTCACTTTACCGAAGGCATCTCTCCCTCCATGTTTGCCCTCCACAGGAAAAATTCCGCACCTTTGGGTCTTCCGAAAAAAAAATAATAAATAGCATCCAGCCGCCTTTCTCTCTCGCAACACCCCTTCCACCACCCGTTCCTCCCGCCCCCCAACCCTCACGGCCCTCCCTACCCTTTAACGCACACCTCAAAGCTCTCTTTCGGTGTCTGGCCATGATTAGGACAGGAGGCACTCTGCCAGGTATGGACTTGGGGAGCCGTAAACTTCGCACTACCCTCGGTCAGAAGTGTCTTTATGGCGATATTCGACTCTGAAATGACGGTCACGGATGATGGCCGTTCAACCAGGTTACTCCTACCGACCGTCCGCGGCCCACATTCTTCTCCTTTCAGATGAGATTCTGGCGGGAGGCTGGCTTTCCCCACGATTGGGTAGGGGAGAATGAGAGTGAGAATGGAGAGCAGCAAGTCGTAAGCCTCAGTTTATCCATACAGCGATTATCTAAAAAAAAAAGGCGTCGAATTTCTAATGATGATTCTATTGATATTTTTTCCTAGTTAGAACTTTTATAGCTCCTGCTACCGTTTCGGTGACCAAGGCCACTTTTTTATTTAATTTCTTGATTTCAAAAATTTTCATCCTTTTACCTTTAGAAGCTTATTCACACTCACCAACCCAGGCACGGACATTAGTCAATTCAGCATTCACGGCAGCAGGAATTTGTCGGTCGTGCAGTGAACATACACGTGCGTTGAAAATGTTTGCAAAATATCTTGTCTCGTCAGGATTACCAGAATAAATATTGCACGAAATGCAAAATAAGGTGTTATTTTTTCGTAAATGCGACTATAAATAACGCAGAAAATCAAAGAGTACAGTGCGGCTTCGCCTTCTAATGTACTTTGTGAATGTTAGTAATACATAAAAAAGAGAAATTTCTAATGAAAGATGCACTGGATTGTTTTTTCTGTAGATTTTCATAATTGTGTAGTAAAGTTAAAATAATAAATTATTTCGAGGTCATCTCATTGAAGACCTCGGAATGAAATGAGGATGTAGTCAGTCATATAGGACTCAAAATATATTGTGTAACCTATATGCTTCTTACAGAATCCCAAAGTGGAAATGAATTTTGTCTGTGTAAAGTCAGCGTACTAAAATAACTGTTGTCTCCTGCCTAATTTATTGCTTGAGTTGAATGTATCGAATCTTCTATGGTTAATCCGTTTATCCTTTTGTCTCACATTATTCCGTAGTTGTCGGCGCAACGAAAAACTTAGGACTTACGCCAACACTATTATATTTTTTCTAATATTGTGCCGGGAACTCATTATCGAGAAACAGACTACATAGTTTTTGGTTTAGAATAAAAAAATACCTTCTGATATATCCTCCAATGCTTAATATATTCATCTTTATGATGAGTCCAGAAGAAATTTTTCACTCGATACTTAGGAAATAGAGTGAAAAAAATGTTAAATTTTGTCCCTGTCTTATTTTCATGTCTAGCCATCCAATCACTCCCTGATTTACGTATAATAATTTTTTACTGACGTCAAAATTCATTTCTCCCTTTTCTTAAACGCCTCGGGAGTGCCTGCGAAAATTTATTACCTTTGATGACTGCGTGCCACTCATTTTTAGTCGTGTGGTATAATTTAAATTTAGCGTTGATATAGTAATGTTACTTATGTCCCTTGATTATTTCCAACATGAGATCCTCTTAGATGATTTAATTACGCAATAAAATACGTGGAGTTTGGGAAAAGATCACCATTGCCTAACGATTATCCGGTCAGTCTATGATGATCGATTGCCTGGTCGAAAAAAAGGGATTGCATAAAATACAGCGTATATCGTTCCGTGTGTCCACTCGTGGCAGAGTTCCGGCCGCTATACTCAGCGGTAAGAGAAGAGCCGCACGTACTACCTTCAATCCTGAGAGATTTCTGGCGCACTTTCTCGCATGAAAAAAAACTAGTGAACCCAAAAAAAGTTGAATGTACGCTTAGTTGGCAGAAAAATACCTATTAACCTATTTTTACACTATTGATCTCCACAAAAGATTTGGCTATACCACCTAACAGACGAAAAGAGAAGGGCTACTGTAACAAAAAAATCTGGCTTCATTTTTTCTTCCTTTTCGAATTACAGTTCATTGAGCTAAAAACAAAACGTCAAAAGTACATTTATATTTTCCTTGAATTATTTTATATTTAATGGCTAGGTTTTCATATCTGGTTGAGCACTATGGAGACGTTTAAGACGTCATAGAAGTTTTGACTTCTTCCCTTAAGTGATCTTCCTGAAATCAGCATAATAAATTTAACTGTAATTCAGCCTGTGCTCAGCAAGTGTCTCCAATAAGCTTGCTCTCCAGAGAGCAGCATCTCACTAATGCACTCGATCTAACTCCAACACCAATCCTGTCTCATGAAGGTCCCATATACTCAAGACATATTAGAGATGGGGCCTAACTAATGAAAAGTGATAGCGCTCTTTTACCGTCTCATTACATTTCCCTAGTACCATTCTAATGAATCCTAACTTTTTATTTGCTACTCCACAAATTTCCCGCGTCAGGGACGTGGAAATGGAGAGAATGAACGTCAGAGAATGGAAACGGATCAACTTAATCTGTTAGACTTACTAAAAAATAATCTTAAAATCTGTTAACTGCCATCAAAATTCTATGTAGTTTCACTGTATTTATATTCGTGAAATAGAGTTACGACATTTGTAGATATGTATGAAAAGTGTATGAATACATAAGTAAGTGTACTGGTTACATTTTAGTTCATTCCAAGGAATTAGCAATGCTATTATGATCGTGTCAATTTTAGTAAACGTTTAGTTCAAAGAGACTCTTGAAGGAAAGCCTATTTAAGAGAGGGCGAATTATCGGAAATATTTCCTTGCCCATCATCGTTCCGTCAATGTCCAAAATAGCGCAGGCTATCAATTGAGAATGTATTTTATGAACTTAACAGCCATGTTTTTTCTTTAGCAGAACTTACATTTAAATGAATAAAGTGACCGATTTTTAAAAATGTCTCCACATGACCTACCCAAACGTAGCAACCCATCCAGCTAAACCGGTCGTGGGATCGAGTCCCGTCACAGTGAAGCAGCAGGCATCGAATGTTTTTGTTGTGTCTGGGTCCATTCTTCGTGATGGAATTCATCAATTTCACGATAAGCTCTCATTCAAAATTCAGTTACTATGTCCACTCCTGAATAGTTCGGGACAGGGAACACTTACGGGATAATTTAGATTAACAGAGCAGTAGTGGGATCAGTTTTCTAGCCAGTTATTTTCTTTCAAAGGAAAATTTATTTCTCACAATAAATTGGGATTTTGACTCAGTAAATTCAAGCATACAAATAGGTAAAGAGTTTTTAGCAATGATGAATACTCGTATTAATTTTTATATGAGTATGTATTCGGAAAATTTACAATGGGAGAATGAGAATGTCAGAATGGGGTATGGCCCTAATCTTCGAAATAAACCAAACAATGATTCTTCTGGAATATAGCAATTTATTAATTTTTCATTCCCTTGTGCCAACAGATGGATAAACTTGAGTTTTTCAGATCAGGTGACGTATCCCATTACTCAGGTATTATCTGTAGGACAACTATGTTCCCCTATTTGATCCATGAAATGTATCTTCACGTAAGATAATGTAATTGCTTATAATTACGAAACGCAAAACTAAGAGAACTTCTAGTACGCTACTACCGATATGTCTTTTGACTATTTTTATGACTTCGGCTCTTCTTTCCAGAACATAATACATGTGATCATCATACTAAATCAAGAGCCCAAATGATCGAAAATATATGTAATTTTTCCATGTTATTAATATCGAATATTCAATAAATTTCTGCCATTTTAAAATGATTTATTTCCACCAATGATATTTTTAAAACATCTAATCATTCCCATTTGTGATGTGAGTGTTAAATAATGTTGTTATTTATCAAGAATTAACACTGAAAATACCGTAGGTATGTGTAATGCCAACGCTAGTACTGTTTTTTTGCACTGTTGTAGTAAACTGATGTGATGAAAGGAGTTGGTAAAATGTACGTAGTACATCAGCATTGATTCAACATGACATGTTTTGTAGAACTTCAAACTTGAGTAGCATTCTGAACGAAATTCTCACAGAAAGGAAATAACCACCACCCCCTTTGAAATAGAATTCCCCGTAAATAGATACCAAAATTGAATGCATTATAGCCACGGTATAAATTTAATGCGAGCAGCACAAGTTACATTGCTAAATTTTAATCCAGAACCTACTGGCACTTTCGCCAATGTGAGTGAGTCGATCACTTCCTCTTTCACGTACATTCCAAGTACATTTGTCTCTCGACTTCTCGGCAATCATTCGTGAAAGCCTTACACCGTCATTGAATGTATTAATAGTATTTTTGGAACACCCGTTTAATTTATACGTGGGGACAAAAGAACAAGTCGTGGGCGCATTCTCCAGTGCCACACAGCGTGACGAAAACATGCGACGAGAGAGGGACCCTGATGCAAAACGGTATTAATTCAACAACTTGGCGAGTTTTACGACTCATAAAATGCTCGAGAGATGATGAAACGATTTTCCCCACCTCGGTCTCACTCCTCCGAACTCCGTCCGAATTCTCCCCTTTCACTTCCGTCCGCTGCGGCGCACTCCCAAAATTAGAAAGGACTCTTCACGCGCGAGCATATCACCCCTCCGGTGCTAGGAAACCCCTCCGTGCATTGAAATCGCCGTGGTGCACGCTCGCGACAGATTTTGCCTCCTTGTGTTTGCTCTTCCCGTGTGTCTCCGCTGCTCCCGTCGGAGACGACCAACCGGGGAGGCGGGCCCTTTACTCCTCCTCGGTACTACGACGGGCTCAGATTTGGCGTCAGTCCTCTCAAAGCCCCTCCCCTCGCCTCCGACCGACCCTCCCGGTCCCGCTGCGAACGTCGCCAATGCATTTACGACGTTCCGTCCTCCACCTTTCCCGTCCGGGAGCCGACTGTTTTTGAATATATATCGGTGAGGAGCACACACACCCTTCGGCCTAAGTTTCCCCTCTCTCCTCTGCCCTTCCTCTTCCGCAGGTGGTGACCCCATATCGCCCTTGTCCTTCGCTCTACCGTCCTTTTTCCCTCTTACTTTCCTTCTCTCCCTCCCTTCCTTTCAAACCCGTCCCCCAATATCTCTCCTCCTCCCTTCCTTTAGAAATATCCCTCGCCTCCTCCACTCCCAAATATTCCTCGCCCCGAGTGCTCTCTCCCGCCCGTCTCAAAATTCGACCTGTCCCTCACCATTCACCCCCCTCCCCGTCCCGTCACCTTAACTCCCTTTTCTTTCGAAGTGGTCTTTACGTTATCTTCTCTTCCTCATCTCACTCCTCCTCCTCCCTTGGCCCCTACTAGTAGGTATCTCTCTTCTCAGTTGCTTTCCTCCTCCTACTCCCATCCCTCCCTTTCACAGTCTCTCTCTCTCTCTCTTTCCGTCCCCGGCCAACCCGACACCCTCCGACGAACTCTCCACACTCCACTTCCTCCTTATTCCGCTGCTCGCCACCCCACTCCCCCCTTCCATTCCCCATCACTTATTCATTCAACTTCAAGCTTTCCTCTATATTTGGAATTCCGTGACTTTCCCCCTCTCCTTCCCCACT
>WURS02016746.1:0-12124 GCA_011762765.2 Rhinocypha anisoptera | reverse complement strand
AAGTTCAACAACAAGGTGGACGACAAGTTCAACAACAAAGTGGACGACAAGTTCAACAACAAGGTGGACGACAAGTTCAACAACAAAGTGGACGACAAGTTCAACAACAAGGTGGACGACAAGTTGCATAAATAAACTGTTTGAATGCCAAGTTCCTCTCACTTTCATTTTCACTCCTACCCCGACCCAATTACCCACTTATTCACCTGGTAATTCTTATTCTCACTTAAATAGTCAAAACGAAAGGGAGAAGATGGCGGTTTTAGCGAGCGGTTTAACTGTTGGCTATGCTTTTGTTTGCCGGGAGGGGTGAAAGTGGTCAGTTTAATATTGTCACAGTAACGATTAATTTCTCAGAATTTATCACTTCTCGCTTTTGCACAGGGAGGAATTTTGCCTACTGGTACGGCTTAAAAAGGCACTAATTCGGCTTACTAATTTTTCCTCCAAAACCAACTATTTTTTGCACGATTTTGCGCTTTTAGAGTATACTAAAATTCTACTAGCAAAAATAAATCGGCCGGGGAACCGTATTTTTCACATACAATGTTTTCTTATTATTATTATTATTCAAATATATTTTTTAAACCTTATTTATTATGAGTAATAGTACGAAAAACATGTAAATAAACAATTGAAATCTCAAAAAATATAACAAAAACAAAATGTGACAAAAAAATCACAAAATATAAAGTATATATATAATAATATTAATATCACAAAAATCACTATTAAAAATTGTGAAAAAATAAAGTGAAAGTTTGATATTGCCAAAGTGATGCTTCTAGTAATGAAAACAGAAATTCGATTCACACAAATCTAGATAATGTTACATTTGCATAAAGACAAATATTTGTACATACCAATAAGCAAAACGGAAAATGTACCCAAAATAAGACAAATTGAATTACGAAAATTGAGTTGGATTGAGGAGAGATAAAAGTTATGTGAAACTGAAATAAAGTTGAAAATAAAGAATTAATTAGCAATTAAATAATTACTTAATAGTCGTGGTCAGCCAATGAATTCAAAGTGGTCATTGAACTGGTTTGGCCCGATGGAATACTCATTTCAAGCAAGTTATCCTCTTCATCATCATCATCAACATAAATTAGCTTCTTCTGTCTTCCTTTGTTTGTATTAATGCAAGTTTTTGAAAAACTAGAGGCCTCTTGATTCGCATTGTTAGTCAATTTTTGAGATGAGATGACCTGAGTGTCCATAGGCCCGAGGCCTGATACATTGTAATCGAATTCAATCGACTCTTCTAAGCAATCACTTAAGTTTATCTCGCATTCAACTTGTTGGATAATTTCTTTTACATTCTCCACTGTCTTGGCATTAGTGATGGGTTCAACTTCTTTTGTTTTTCGACGAGTCCTTTTGTTTTTGACATCACCAGGTTCAGTCAATCGGCGTTTGACCGCTCGATTGTTCTGAAATTTTCGCTGAAGTGATAGTTCTATCGAACTATATTTTTTACACATAAACTCATAGTCTAGATGCTTTTCGCCTTTCTTTAAAGTTCTCACATGGCAATAAAGAATGCGCTAAACAATATAGTTTCATTAAAATAAAGCATAGATAAACAAATAAAAAAACAAACCTAAAAGCTTTAGAATGCACGATTTGTTCTCCTTTTCTAACGAACCCCACAATGGATTCGTAGTGAAGATATCTTTGTCGTAGACTTCTTCTAACAGATAGGAAAAACCAGCTAAACCGAGGCCGTCGTCGCTAGAATGTGCAAAAATTGTCATTGCAGAATGCACAGTGGCATAGTGCGCCATTTCACTAGCATCTAATTCCACCTAGATGGCAACATAAGAAAGCACAGCCAACAGTAACGAACGACCGTTTCGACCCAGTAGAGCGTACCTTCTGTAGTGCAACAGTGTGCTGTATCAAGCGGCCCTGCGTCACTGAGACAACTCACTCAGCTCACTCCGCTCGCTCAACACGCTCAGCTCACACAGTGCACCTAGCTCGCTTGCTACCACTTTTTGCTTACTCACTGTCGAGAGAGTCGGTCCGCGCTGCCTGACGACAACGGTCATTTGCCTGACCCCGTCTCTATCACACTGCCCACCACCACTTCGATTTTGTGACTACCACCCCGCACTTACCCTCTGACCTCACTCTATTGGCGATTAAGAGGTCAATCTCTTGCGTCAAATCCCGCAATCTATTTAACGTCACCAACTCTCCCAACGGTGAGCAAACAATGATGATTATGCCCCGTAAGGCACGCCGTGGACGAAAGACGAAGAACAGTCGAGACGGAACCTGAGGATTACTGGCCCTCCTGCTCAGCTCTTTGATCATTGGAGCCGAGGCTGGACAAGTGGTGCGTCTATTCAAGGCCTTGTGGTACCATGACCGACTTGGCGGGCACTTAACTCGAGCTAACAACTACCTGCCATTGACACTGATAAACATTCCGCGAGTCCACAACAAAGGAGATGGACGTTTTTGCTTTTATGTACTGGCAGCCCGACACGTAATCCTGGACACCGCGGCACGTTGTGTTTGGTGGATACACAATTGGCATACCGAGGAGCGCGAAATTGACTTCAATCGGGGTGAATGTGAAATGTACAGTGTGGTATTGGATGCGCATAAGTTATACTGCAAGAACACTCTCACAGACAACGATTGGCTCCAAGGCAAGGTGATCGAGGATCTGGTGGTCTTTCAGTGCTATCAAGGCGAAGTTCATTTGTCAAATGGGACCGTTACCAACTGCGAGAAAGGTATAGCCATCCCAAATACTGGTCGGATTGAGTATCGGGGGCGTACATACACTCTCGGAGGAAACTCGATTCAACCGGTGCAAACCGCTCGACTCGAATCGGACGTGATGAATGTTGCTATCGAGTGGTTGGACAATGCTCATCGTCAGCTGAAGGTCGAGGTCGAGATGATGCGGAGAGTATGGGAGGACAGTCGCCAGTCAGATCATCGTTGGACTTTCTCTCTGTTCACGATGATTTTGATCTACCTGTTCGGAGCCAGAGCAGGCAAGTTGACCCGATTTGCGCAGTTTTTGTGGTACGTGACTCGTCTTCCACCCCGCATCGACCTGCAACACCCAGCACAGGTACGAGCTTTTGAATTCCGAGACCGATGGGAAATGCGGTTCGAACGGCTGACTGAGTGGGCGCGAGGTCGTTTTGGGTAAGGTCAAGCCGACGTCGAACAAGGAGCAGAGTGACGTGACAATCAACCAAATGCACCACCGTATCAGGCAGATGATGAGAGGCTGTCCGAAGGGGCCGCCGAGTTGCCTGATTCATTGAGTGAAGGCGAGCAAGCCCGGTTGCCCTATGCCCTCCGTCACCCACGCCAAAATGACCAACCACCCCAGCCTGGAAGAAACGGGCGCCAGCCGCGTGGACGCGCCAATGGCCAATAGCTGTTTCTGAGTGATATAAAGAGGGACTGGACGAACCAAAATGGCATCTTTTTCTCTCATCTCCTCACCTCTGGTAATCCCGATCAGTTTTCTGTTTTCCCGCATTTGTGCTTTCGAGACTACTGTATGTGATCTTACTTACTTTTCTTTATATTTCTTTTCCGTTTTTATCCGTACACTAGTCGTCTTATTTTTTTATTATTATTCCCTATTGTTTTATAACTTTTACCTCTTTTATTTATAATCCAGACGTTTTCTTTAACTAACCTATATGTTATAACTTGACTGTATATTGCTTCTTTTTTGTACATTATTTTCAATGTGTATGTTGGTACTTTCTTTTAATTTTAATTAAAATTTTAATACTTTTCTACCGTAAGTTGCCCTTGTCTTGTTTGGGATACATCTTATATATATACACGAAAGAGTGATCGATATGTCCCGCAACATGCCTACCGATTGCCTATGTGAGCCAGCCCAGCGTCCGGTGCGACTATTTAGAGCCTGGCGCTCAGTGCTGGTCCAATGTGAGGACCGCATTGAAGGCCTCCCGATTAGGCTGATGGACCATAATATGTACCACCTGAATATTGTCCGAACTATCCGGATCTGTCTGGCCCGATTGCTGATTCTAGACGAACTGGAGGAAATTGATCTGTGCATCGGACTCGGGTACGACTACAGTTTATGGCGGCACGTCTGGTTCCAGCCTGGCTCACTCGGAAAATGGATCACAACTGAAAAGCTCGTGGATCAACAACCCTTCAGGATCCGGTTGACTAATTGGCGACCGAGCAGTGACGGTAGTTTCCACCTACCAGGAGGGATCTTGGCTCGCTTCACATGGCCATTCAGCTGGAAGGACGCTTCCCGTTTACTCCCGTGGCGACTTCTGTACGAAGCTACGCTATGGTCGGGGGAGATCCTGAAGCGTCACCTCCGGCGTACTATCTGGCTGGGATCCAAGCACGCCTTAGAAACAATTGAAACTACCGGCGTGGATGGAATGGAGACCAGCGAGGACTAGATGGTTGTGAGGCCTGTGCTTTCTTGCCTGGGGACACTCTGGACGGACTGCAGTCCAGACACCGATGGTGAAGATACAAGCGAGAGACACCTACCGGAGAGAGAGGAGCATTCGACAGTGGCCTAATCGGTCAACGCGGCACTATCAGCATTAACTTGAACCCAAGTGCTAAGAATAGACGAGATCGTGACCACAAGCTGGCTAGAACTGGTAGAAAACAAATACTCAAAGAATGACCAGTAGCCAACGTGACTACCAGCACAGCACAACAATCGAACAAATACGGTTCTGACGTGGGTCTGGCCCACTGTCTCCAGCTGGTACCGCAAAGATCCGGATCCTGGTGCTAATCGAGTATATAAGGAGGTGGTGAAGCACCCATCATCATCACTCTCAATCTCTCAATCTCAATCGATCCTATTGGGTCGGGCCATTAATGCCCGTGACAACTCCAATGGCTAAGGGGAACCCGATACCGAGTGAATCAAAGGCAGTCCACCCAGTCTGTATGCATGAGCTTATTTTTCCAGGCTGTATAAGTGTGTAAAGTTTTATTTGGATCAGATAAGTAGTTTTTGAGATACGTGATAAGCTGGACTAAGTGAAATTATTAGAGAGACCAGTCTCTATGAGTCTCTCTAAAATTTGTTTTGAGATTTTAATGAAATTTTAATAAGTAATATTGTCAAATTAGTTGAAGCTTGTTTACTGCAAAAATTTGTTCTAAATTATTTTGGTTGGCAATCAATTTCTACTCATGACATTGTTAATAAATACACAACAAATATTTCTAAAGCGATTTTCAATCGTCATCAAGATGAAATAATTTTAATATGAAATAAAACTTACTTTTTTTATTGACAAATCATTACATATTTTTTGCCAAATAATTGTATTTTATTAACAAACACGCAAAATTAGTTAGATCGTTTATCCCAGTTTCTTCTATTGGTCAAATTCTTAAGTGTTATGGTCAGTATAAAGGCAAAGAAAGAGATTTAAGCATTCTATTGGACTTGATAAAAAATGATTCAAGCATGAAAACTTTTATCCAACAAAATCAAGGGCGAATCATTTTGGTTTTTGATAGAGAATTCAAATATTGCATTAAAGAATTAGAAAATATAGGATTTAATTGTTTAATGCCAGCAATATGTTTGGGTGGTAAACAATTTTCTACTGCTGATGCAACTAAAATTCGAGATCCTGTTGAAGTTGTCAATAGTTGGATTAAATCGAACTGGCAATATTTTGATCACAAAATTCAATTGAGCCAACTTCCATGATTGTTTAATAAATTGAGTGTATGTCTTGCAATTTTGAAGTTCTTTGCCTTTGTTTTCTGATGGTTATGATGTTAATATTGCAAACTCTATGATAAGTCGGAGCAATTTATATAAAGTTAATCGACTTTATAATTTTTACTTCAAAGAAGTAAAGAGCATATGAATTAATAAAAACATGCTTGAAAGAAATAGGCACAATTGATAAGTTTTTATTCAAATCAATGCATTCTCCAGTTATTTGGGAATTCGATAAGCATAAATTTAGTCATTTGAAACAGGAAAACCAGATTTTTGAACCAATATTGGTTTCTATGTTTCTATGTACACAGTGCTTTGATATGCTCCCTCTAAGGTGCTCCTCTCTCTCTCTCTCTCTCTCTCTCTCTCTCTCTGCAGAATGCGTGCGTGCGGCCGTCAGCGCGCACACAGCTGCAACGGAGAGGACATTAGCGTGAGGAAAGCAAACCAGTTTGGGATTTTGGTTTTGGAAACAAGAGTTAGAAATTGAGCAATAATTTTAAAAAAATTTAATGCAACCATATATTAATTTTTATTCAAATATAATAAGAACAAACTGTGCTTTATAATGATATAAATATCATAATTTAGAGTTCACAAATATTCGAGATAGGGTGCTTTAAAGTAGACGATTTTTTCTGTGTTTCTCTTTCTTAGCTTCTCATTTTCTCCTCTTTTTTACTCATTTACGTTGAGTCTCTCGGACTCATGTTGTAAAATCCACCCCTCTGCGTATGTTGTATAATTAAGGGTTAACAAGTCAAATTCAACTCTACTCTTTTCACCAATCGATATCGACACCGCGTGCGTCAAATGAAAAGTTTTGATGATTGCATTTTTCACACTTTTGTTTGTTTTGTTTTATTTTATTTTGTTTGGTGTTGTTTTAGTCTTTCTTTTTAAAATATAATTAAAAGTACGTCTATTTGATGGAACAGTAGTATGAATTAGGAAATCATTAGCATAGAATGCCATTCTGACGCGCACCATGCACTCTTAATTAAATATTTAAAATTAAAGTTAAAACAACAGTAAACATAAAATAAAACAAACAAACGCAGTGCGTAAAGCACACACAATCAAAAGTTTTCAAATGACGCACACAATGGCATTTGGATTAGTGTTGGAACTAGAGTAAACAGTACGACTCAAACAGTTTTTAATTATAAAAGAGAGATCATTTGGAGCGAGCAGTCGTCATTTGATCACAACCTTTTGGAGAAAGTGGAGTCACCATGTCGGACAATATACTAGATTTTGAAATGCCTATCTTAGGTGAATCACCATCGAGTAAAACGCCTCCAGGCCAAACTGCTAAAAGATTTTTGGACATCGCCATTGAAGATGGTCAACCAAACGATGAAGAAGAAAAAGACATTCAGCGGAAATTTTCTCTCTCATTTCGCCGTAGATCTTCACTGCAAGTGGCAACTCCCTTGACGATTCCTCTGGACACCGAAACCAAATTGGCTGTTCAAACCATGATTGCCATCGATTTGAAACGTCATAGATACGAGATTGATTTCAATCAGTTGATTTCTCTCGGTCACTACGGCTCGGTTTACAAGGTTACCCGGGGACCCGAGAAACGTGCGCGGGCAGTCAAAGTAATTTCGATGATGTTGACATGTGTGGAGAAAAACTTTCAAGTAAAGAACAAATTACTGGTTAGATCGTTTCGTCGCGAGAGATCTATGCTCGGTTTGATTGGCACTCATGCAAACATAGTCTCTATGCTGGAGTATTTTACCGAGCGCGACGAAGTGCCGCCAAAACAACCACCAGACAGTGGTAAGAGTAATGCATTGTTAACAATAGTGTCTGTTTATTACATGACACATTGAGCATGTTTCTGATTATAATCTTACAATTTTAGAAATACTAGCTTTAAGGTGACAGTTTAAGAAAAGTTGGCTTATACAATCTTACAGTTTTTAAAAATGAGCTTAAAAATATTGATTTTATTAAAATGTTTGCTTATAAACTTACATTTTAAAATGACAAACGACTTGTCGAGTTATAACCAGAAACGTGCTTAATGCTTAGTTATAACTTGACATTGAGCACTTTTCTAGTTATAACCTTACAATTTCAAAAATATCAACTTTTAAGGTGACAATTTAGGAAAACTTGGCTTGCAACCCTATAATTTTCATAAAATTAGCTAATAAAGAAACATTTAGTATAATAAACGTTGATTTATTATAATAAACGTTTATTTTCTAAATTGTTTCCTAATATAAACTTACATTTTAAAATTGAAAATCTATGTGATAAAGATTTGTCGAGTTATAACCATAAACGTGCATGTATGATTTATAATTTGACATTGAGCACGTTTCTGATTATAATCTTACAATTTCAGATATAATGGTTTTTAATGTGCCAATTTAAGAATAGTTGGCTTATAAAACCTTGCCATTTTTTAAAAGCTCAGCTTATAAGCTTAGATTTTCCAAATTGTCTGCTTCTAAACTTACATTTTAAATAAAATTATGACAAATGACAAAAAATTGTTGAGTTATAACCAGAAACGCATGTTGAGATATAACCGTATTTATAACAGTACAGAAAGCGAATGTGAAGCCCTGGATCACTGTGTCCAATTACTACTTTATTATGGAGTACGCCAATCGAGGAACTCTCACCCAATTGGTCCATAGCTATCAACCGGACTTTCTCACCGAACCGGAAGTCAAGTTTTTGGCACTGGATCTAATTCGCGCAGTTTCTCACCTCCACAAGTTGGGCGTGTTTCACTTGGACATCAAACCAGAAAACACGCTACTGTTTGAGGGCGGTTTCGGCAAGTTAAACTTGACACTGAAACTCACCGACTTTGGCCAGGCTCACACCGAGCCCACACTGATGGATGCTCTGGGGTCTTACGTCACCATGGCACCTGAAGTGTTACGCAATCGATGGCTTTCCCATAGTAATCTTGGCGAGTTTCGTGAGATTTACGAGTGCGCGAAAGCAGACGCTTGGTCGGTTGGTGCAACTATCTACTTTGCTCTTCACGCTCGCTATCCGTGCGATAACTTTGAATACTCACAGCTTTCTTCAGTTTTTCGCACTCACTGCTTGACTAATCCGGATGAGAACTTCTATTTGGTTCACTTGAATGAATTGATGGGCAAACCACGAGTCCAACTTACTCGACAATGCGTCCAACTGTTAAACAGTCTTCTCGAGGTTGATTCCACTCAACGAGAAATCATCACCGATACTACTCTTAATGAGTGGTTTAACCAAGAAGCGAATCCTTCAATTCTTGACTCTTTCCTTCAATTGTTTGGTTGCTTTTGTTAGTTTTCTCCTTTTGTAACATTCTATTTGTTATAACTCTTGATTTAAATGAATACTTGTTTAATTTTATTTAGAATGTTGTTGAGAAAAATATAAAATACTCTTAAACGCTAAAACTCTAAAACTGGAAAAAGTCAATCCTCATCAATATCATATAATTTTATTTATGTTAAACTAAAATTAGAAAAATTATACATGAACGACATACCCAAACAAAGCAATTCGTTCGACTGTAGTGTGTTTGTGTGCCAATATGCTGAGCAAATTGCCAGACGAACACTACTCTACTTTTCTCATGTTTGCTTTTTTCCATAATAAGCAAGCAACATTTTAACAAGTTTTCCACAAATTTTTGTCAGGTTTTTATTCAACAAAGTTATGACATTTAAATACAATTGAATTAGTATTCAAAATATATAATCGACAAAATAAACTTGATTCAAGTCAGATATAAATTTGTATTAATTTAAGTTCAAATTTTAAAAATTTGATATGAATTTCAATTCAAAAAACATTTTTATACTGACTTTCTCACTTTAGTTTGATTACTTCTTTTTAACCAGACAAATAATTGTTTATTAACCATAATCTAACTTTTAATAAAATATTTGGAAAACTTTCCAAAAATATATTTTTTGCCTATTTAATTATGTTTAATTCAATTAATGATTTATAATTTATTTTTGATGTGGATATTAATAATTTTAGCAATAATATGATTTAAGAGATTGTTCATCAAAAACTGTTCAATAAACTCAAAAAAGTTATGTTAGTTTTTACACAAAAACACAGATGCGGAGCCGAAGATGAGCTAAGAAGAAATAGAATAAAGTATACAAATTAAATATAATTGCGATAGATATGGAAATTAAAATAAAAGATTAATAAAACACTGCAGAATCTGAAGCAGTGTTGAACAGTGCAGTGCCTGTGTGGTGGTGAGCTAGTGGAAAAGTTTAGCCAACTCGATTGGTCCGTCAGGTTCAGTCAACCTGACTTAGATGCGCTGGTAGTAACATGGGCAATTGCGCGCAATCAGGTGGCCGCAAGATGAAAGCCAGAAGCCAGTTGGGGCGTTTTCTCGAGGTGGGTTGTTTTGAATTTCTCTTGAAGCAAACTGAATAGTGTGAAAACCAGGAGGAGGTGGCACTTGTCTGCAACTTGCCATAGCTTGACCAAAACCAGTGTTCATGCTCGACTGCAAGTAATAGTTCTTGTCATAGGACTCTAACGGACTCTTCAAGTTTGGGTAGAATGGTGAAGATTGGTTAGGTGTTGGCAATGGAAAATATTCGTTGTGATTTGCTTGATAAGCACTCAAATCATTTGGTGCCACTGGTTGACTCATATTAAAATGTAAATTGTGCTGATTCTTGTCGAGGTTGGGCAACATATAATCACTGTTATGAAACATGTATTGGGACATTGGGGGTTGAAGCAAAGTGTTCAGGTGAAAGTCATTTTGCAAGTTATCCAACGAGTTGTTTTTCTGGTTATGTATCTCACCGAATCCATTCAGCAGTTTCGAAAAATTTGTTTCATAAGAAACATCACTTTGAGTTCCTATGTTAGATGTGTGATTTGGTACCAGTGGTTGTGAGCGAGATTTTGCAACAATGGCTTGTTCTATGTTGTGAACAATAGTTTTGTCAATCTGTTGTTGATCCGCTTGAGACACATTTTCTGCTTGTGGTTGAGTGGTGAATATAGAACAGTAGGAGCCACTTTTCTCACCGAACCGACAACTGACATCACACGGATCAATCCAGATAGTGAGTTCGATGGGTAAGTTGAGAAAATCATAGTGAAAACTAGCTGCGCGACAGGCTTGGTCAATGTGCTTATCCACACGAGTCTTTGGGTTAATGCAAATACTACGATAGGCTTGTCCACGCCAAGGTTGCTCGGGGTACCAGTGACTCATGAATCGTTGCATTAAAGCAACACTCAACCTATGCTTGAAGGTGTTGACTTGTTTCGGTGACAAACTGCACTTGTTGGTATTATTCATTGAAAATCCAAGTATGAAATCAATCGCCACTCCAATTTCTTTCAGCATTTTCACCGTTGAATCTGAAATTTTTAATGTTCTAATGTAAAAAAATAAACAATGCAAAGCATGCTGACTCACAGCGATGAAATCGAATCGATGTCAAACAAACACAGATTATGTTGTAAGTGTTGATCACTTTGAAAGTTTTGAATTGAATCAAAGTGTTGTAATAATCAAATTCTATAAATAGAAATAAAAATGAAAAGCATGAGGATGTGAGACAAATCGTTTTGCTCTTACAAAGCACAAAACTAGACTAAATGCAAATGATATTCCTTGGTGATTGTGATAATATTGTGCTAACTCTGAGTGAGTGGCACTGCATTGTCAAGGTCAAGTTGTCAATAAAAGAAAAATAGAGAAAAGAAAGCTGATAATCAATTTTTGATTGAACCTAACTTTTTCTACTAGTTAACAAAAAAAATTTAAATGAATGTAAAAAGTGAGTCAGAAATGAAAGTAAAAGATAGATGGTGTGTTGTAATGTGAGCTTTATTTTGTAGTAGTAGCACTGCTCATGTAGCCTTATAATGCTTTATAATTAACATCTTTTTCTTGTTAAAAAACACAAACACCCCAGTGGGTATTACCCAATTCAAAAGTGTAAAAAGTCGTAAATTAAAAATAATATTTTTAATTTTTGGTTAATTTATTAGTAATTTGTAAATACAAAATGATTGAGATTAATTTCATTCACCCCCTCTGGGGCGCGCAAATGAATTGAAATAAAAATAAAACTAATTTCGATTCCAATACAAAATAATGATTTTTAAGTAATTAAGTAATCCAAATTCAAATAATTATTAATTAAATAATCAATCAGGATCAAGGTTCAACAACAAGGAGGACGACAAGTTCAACAACAAAGTGGACGACAAGTTCAACAACGAGGTGGACGACAAGTTCAACAACAAAGTGGACGACAAGTTCAACAACAAGGTGGACGACAAGTTCAACAACAAGGTGGACGACAAGTTCAACAACAAGGTGGACGACAAGTTCAACAACAAGGTGGA
>WURS02016735.1:0-12125 GCA_011762765.2 Rhinocypha anisoptera | reverse complement strand
TGGGTTTTTTCAATGAGTTGAAGAGGTGCGAAATGACCATAGCCGTCGAAGCACCCTATAAACAAAAATACTACTACGAGACCAAGGATGGCATATGGCAAACAGAAAATAGAGAGTATGGAGGTGCACATGCATGAAGAGGCTGGCAGGTGACAAGCAGGCTTTGAGAGCTGAGATTAATAAACCAATCTTCGGACTCCAAACGTGGGATGGTGATTAATAAAGGCGGCTGAGTACAGTATGACTAGTTTTTCCCATTATATTTGGTAGGCAATTGGGAGGAATCAATGAAGAAGTTTCTCCATCTCCCTTCTCCATCATGCTATTTAACACTTAAAACATTGTTCAAACTTCAATTCTCCCTCCTACCATGTTACGCATATCTAATGCTTTAACATTTTAAATCAATTCCAAATTTCTAAACCGTAGAATCCTTCGCGCCCCCAAACATTGTGCCTAATTATAAACTAATGGGAAGGGAGCATATGAGTTCTATTAGGTAATGGTGTGTTGTAAAAAAAAATAGATAAACTCAGTTCGTGAGGCAGACACATTCAAACCCGTGATAGAATGAAATGAAGCCCAAGACTTTCGAAGCAGCTGGAAGGAGAGTCAATCAGCGAAGTAATGGGAATAAACCCTCCTTTAAATATCTACCATCTTTTGATACCCCCCGATTGTGTTTATCTATCTTCGTATTGACGCACAGACTTCAACCGCCAGACCCGTCAACGAAACGTGTTGGGCGCATTTAAAGTGAAAAAAAAGCCATCGGCATACGTAATTTGCATCAAGGAGCGCAAAAGATTTGTTCGATTAATGAACCTCATTCCGCATCACTTGACAATTATTGTTGGTATTACGACCTTTACGTTATTTAATTTCCGATATCTTTAGAGCACTATAAATAGAGGAATAATGAATGGTGAAGAGGAAAACTACTTGTATTACGTCGAAATGTGGGTATAGAGAAGAGTGGAAAGGAAAGCAAGAAAGGAAAAATTTAGCAATCAAGAAATTCTGGAGAGAATAAATGAAAGGAGTTGATGGTGTCGGCCGTTACTTGGTTGGTTGGTTTTTTTTTTCATTTCGCTAAGAAGAAAGGAGTATTATCTGGAGAATTGTGGGAAGGACATAAGAACAACTAACGGAGGTAGCATAAGACCGGACAACATGGAGGGGGCAGTACAATCGAAACATGTTCGAGGACAGAGTCACCAAAGAGGAGGATTCAGAAATAAATATAGCTCGAACTTGCTATTGAGCCAGTGTACCACTATAAAGTGACCATAACCTCTGTGGTTTCAAACGAGTACTGACTTCATTGTGCACCAACATTCTCATTGCACGGTTGAAATTAGGCAGTTGAAAAAAACAGCATAATAAATTAGAGATTTAGATAGGATTTTGGATGACTCGTGGCTTTCCAATATTGTGAAATGTTAATGATTACAATAGCTACGTTCAACAGCGCACCATTCAATAGCCGTAAAGTTGATCAAAAATGTAATAGTCCATCTAGTAGAAATTCCGAAATTTATAAAATCACTTTCCAGTAGTTTTGTGCAAGTGATAATTTTAATCAGAAAACCTCGCAACAATAGAGGCGAACAAAGAGATTGGTGAATGAAGTTGAAAACATTTGGTTTTTCCACATGAAAAAAAATTGTGAAAAAACCGTGTTTTCAACTTCAATATGAATCGCTTCCACGAAGTTACACCTGAAAATATCCAATTTATCGAGATTGGTAAAACTAATAATACAATAGAGAGTTCAAAGTTCAAGTCAACATAACACTGTTTACTACAACCAAAGAATATCTTCTTGCAACTATAGACCAAAGAAAAAGAATCTTTTAAACAGTGTAAGTCTGGGTCTTTTGAGACTTATATTATCTCTATCAAGTGTATCATATCCGAAAATATTTGTTTAAAACAATATGACTTTACTATGTCGGAGCAAAAAACATTTTAACCCACATGACATAGTCGTCGATTACAAAACTCTAAATTTTCCTCTTGTTTCACTGAAAATGCTTGAATTTCTAAGTCATTTCATCCTTCGCACCTGAATGAACGGTAATCTACCGGCTACCGGTTAAGGTAGGTTTTTGATGAGCCCCAGGAAAGACTTTCCCCGGTAATTCATAACTTAAACCATCTTCAAATCCACATACTTTCCACCATCTATCATTCCGTCCAAAATCCCTATTCTCTATGAAAGGTTTTAGAGAAACACCCTGCAATTCCACGTAAAAATATTTATTCACTCACTACCGGGTTGGCACAGCGTCATCAGGTGATGTGCCACGGCGGACCTTATGATGCTGTGCCACGGCGAAACCGGGTCGTGAGTGAATAAATATTTTTATGTGGAATTGCATGGTGTTTCTCTAAAACCTTTCATAATGAAAGAATTCCACAAAGTAACTCCTGAAATCATATCTTATCCTTATTCTCTCTTCCTACCTCTACCCCATTTACCCAACATTCTACCCTCTATTACAACCTTCAACAACCCATCACCCCTCTGCGTACTCTTTCTGACCACCTTTCCTGTCTTTCTAGGACTTCGCGCAGTATTCGCCTGTCCTCCCCTAACATTCATTATCCCGAACTTCTTCATTAGTTTTCCTCATCTTCTCCAAGCCCCCGCCGCCAAACCCACATATCAAAAGCATCCAAACTATGCTCATCACCCTTTACTATTATAAAATGTGTGCATAAATTATACTGTGATAAACTAATAACGGAATTATGATAGGACAAACTAATAACCGCACCAACTCCTTCGCGCGTGTGTGTCGAAACCAATCCTCAGGTTGCTCCAGATTATTCTTTTGAAGGAGCGACTCACTTCTTGACCTGAACAATTTTCTATTTTTTTTTATTTTTCGCAGGGACCAGGGCAGAGGTGTGGCGGGAAATTCAACATGCACGGCCTTTGCGGGGACGGCACCTACTGCCTCTGCAACAGATGCGTGGGCTGCTCCCTCCTCAAGCACGACTGCTACCAGAGCAACAGCATGAACTCACTCAAGTGCGTCTGAATGGGGACGAAGACACGCGAGAAAAAATACCAAGCCCGCCAACTTCCTCGCCCACCGCCGCCCCCTTTCAACCGCCCCCGTCTAGTATAAACACCCCCTTCCTCCTTCCCCCCTCCGCATAAATTATTTGGTCCATCTCCATGACAATTCCACACACCAACCATTCACCCGGATGCCCACCGAATCAACGTACAAAAAGCACTCACAGGTTGCCACCAAGAAAACAAATTAACGTGGGATCAATCCCCTCGGAGAAAGTAGGCGAGAAACACGTCCGGAAGAAGTCGACGGGGATGTTTGAAGATTTTTTTTTTATTCCCGCCGTGCGCAATCACCATCGGTATCATCAGTATTATTAATCGTTAAAGCAGACATTATGTTTTAGTTAAACAAAAGGGTGGAGGTTAGGATTTAAGGTCGTGAGGGTTTAGAAGAACTTTTTTCCGGATCATGCCATCCATATCTTGTGGAGGCGAGGTCAAAGCTGCAACACATAGGGAGAAAAGAAGAGAGAGAGAGAGAAAGAGAGAGAGAGGGGGGGGGTGATGGATAGATGATGAGATCACCCTGATGAGACATTCCATTTTTTTCAGTTGAAATCCACGTTGGTTGGAGTGAGATGCCGACGTTTCTTGATCGGGAAAGTAAGAAAGTGTGGACAAAACGGACTGTTCCGGATTTCGCCACTTTCTCACTTTTTTTTTCCATTCCCACATTTATTTTTCGCTTCAACGGTTGTCTCCGAGAAAATGTACGCGCGAGTCGTCGCGGTCTCTTTATTTTTTTTTTCGGTCGATTCGGTCCATCATTCTTCTTTTGTTTTTTCAATCGCAAGGAGGCGCGCGCGGCTGTGGCCTCGTCGTTGCCACGTCCCCTGCTAATTTCCCGCCAGCAAAAATGAACTTTAATATTTTTCTTTTCGTTCGATCTCACCTTGGGTCCCATTCGAACCACCGAATTCACTCGTTCACGGTCACACCTTCCCGTCCCATTTCCAAATAACCTTTCCCATCCACCCCCACCTCCCGGAATACGCGCGCCTTCCCCATCATCCACAGATTTCTCGAGACCGCGTGGGAGTCAACGTCAGTTTGAACGAGCCGCTAACTCACTCACCCTAGTATTTATTTCATTTTTTTAGTTGTTTTTTTGTTGTTTTTTTTTGTGTAAATGTGTTGTTTCTTTTTGTGTCTGTCGGCCGTGGAAAAAAAAGGATTTTCAAAATGACCCGCTAAGAAGTTTCCAATATGAGTTTTTGTCTCTTTTTTTCATGTGGTGTTGTGACGTGCAGAGAGTTCGCGAAAGAGTGCGCCAGCGAATGACATTTCATGACGTTGTAGAATTCGCTTCGGGAGGCAAGAGCCTTAGAAACACATGAAAGCACGAAACAGAACGCAAGCATTTCACGTTTGCCATTCTTAAAAGAAAGAATTTTTTAAAAAAAACAGGGCACGACGAACGAGATTGTTTAAATAAAAACTCTGAAGCGGATTTTAAATATGTTATTATTTTTTTAAATTTAGTTGTCATGAGCATTAGATGAGGTGTTTCAAACCATCTGGTGACCCCCACGAAAAGGACAGTGACGCATTGTTTTGTCGATTTGTGACCTGCTCCGTGAAGTGTCTGTCTGCCTCCCTTTAAGTAGTAAACACATGTATGTAGTACCTACGTCTGTAAAGAAATTATGCTCTCCTGTTACCACTCACAAATTAAAAAAAACACAAATGAAGAGAAATAAACTCTTTGAATCAAACTAAAAAGACATTTATATTCTTTTCGTCTATGTCACCATGCTTCTTTGTGGTTTTCGAGGGAAGCCACAACGAAGCAAGGAGGCACAAAGGCGCCTCCTTTCCATTTTTTCTCTCCTAATTCCTATGGTTCTCTTCTTCCTCGGGCACATCAGGAACCTCATCGCAAGAGAATATTCGTAATAAAATGCAATGGAACAAATGTTACATATTTCTATATCTAGCAATGCAGTCTTGGAGGAAGCAGCGCTTCGAAGCTCCTGCATCAATTACATTAACAATAGGTTGAAAGAAACTAATGGGACGTGAGATCACTTAATCCCAGCTTGTGTTACTGCTGAAGTCATTTCCCTTTCACTTTTTAAAAAGAAAACCCAACCCAAGTTAAAAAGGAGAATAATGAATGTTACGCTAAAATACTATCTAACATTCCTTCCATTTCAGATTTTCAATATTAAAAAAAAAACATTAAACAAAATTTGTGAAATAAACGATTTAGTTTTTTATTTTCCCTGGAAAAAATCGTTATTATTATTATTCTGTTCCGTCTCCCTCTCTCTTTCGCTTCTCTTTCTCTCTTTTGCTTCTCTTTCTCTCTTTTGCTTCTCTTTCCGTCTTTCGGTCTCTTATCTCTCTCGCTCTTTTTCCATTTCATCCTCAGTTACCTCCTAATAGGGAGTTAGTCTTGCGCGAAAATACGTAGATAATTTGGAAGGGGAAGAGCTCCTGTTTGGACCTTGCATATGGTGACGGTATTTGTGGTTGTTTTCAAGAATGTCTGTAGTGAGCAGTCTAACAGTGTCCCGCATGATGTGGATGACGTTCTGCTATTTTCTTTTGATTGCCAGTGGCTTCATTCTGTGTGCAATATAATGCCTCCTAACATTTGCATTTGGGATTGCATGTGAATGTATGGTGGTGGCTCAGCCCCTGCCACTGGCCCTTGCGGCAGCTTGCAGGCTAATTCGTAGAAGTAAAAAATAACAAAACGACACATACTTTGTCTCTCATCCTGTACCTATTTTCCCCCTTTTTTTTAGGAATTTGTGAAATAAATGATTTAGTTTTTTATTTTCCCTGGAAAAAATCGTTATTATTTATTCTGTTTAGAGTATAATAATTGTAAATAACTGACAACACGTTGTGCTCTAAGGAAGCACACCGATAGGATGAGAAATATTTGAAGCAATGAAAAAATTTCCATTGACTTTTGGAACATATTCTTTGCTGCTTTTAACTTCGGATTCAAAGAAGAAAGCGGGGGTAGAAAAATAGTACTCTGGGCATACTTGAGACAAATCACTCGACTGAAAACTAACCTGCAGTTAATCTTAATGTTTTGTAGACAATTTCTCTTTAAAAATTAACGATTAACTTTAATATAGATGATATTTTTTAATCAATACACTTGTATATAATTGAATATAATATAAAATTGAAGGCTACAAATTTATCAAAGTGTCCTTTAAAAATAAAGTCTTTTAGTCTTTAATTAATGGACTTAAAATAAATTATAGATCCTTATAACACGCACCTTACCTTCCCGTTCGATTTTTCAGGCACGGCGAGTATGACTCCTGGATATATGTAGATACTAGGAAGGGAGATAATCAGTATAAGGTGTCCCAAGTCTATTTGCAATTATATTCAGTTGCTTTCTTCAAGAGATAATATATGACACTTCATAGGCCTTGACTTATTAAAAATAAATTTAAATAAGGAAATGAGAAATGTACATCAATCAATGAAAGGACTAGCATTCCGGAACCTATATGACATAAGTAAAGCAAATTAAAACTTCGGTATGTTATGAATCACTCATTAAATATATTTTTTTAAAATTAAAATTCCAAACCCGTTGAGTTCCACAACATACAAATGAAAATCACATCTGTATCATGGCTGGTATTTTTTTCGCGAAAGGAAAGATGATCTTCGAAAAATAAATGATGATCGAGTGAAAAGCAGCCTCATGTTTATAATTTTTTCTTCAGTTGTTATCCTCGAATTATTATGTCGGTAACCTCAACGTAAGAGTGATCCCGTATTTCAGTTGTACCGATTGAAACAGTTTCCGGTAGGACTACTGATCTTCGTTTTTCATTTGCTTAGAGGATGTGCTTTTCCACTCCTTTCTCGGCTGTTCTTTCTTCACATTTACAGTTATCTCGCCCATAAACCGTTGCGAGCTTATCCTTTCCCGTGCACACCTCCTCATATCCATTTCCCCCATCTGATCTTGCGTCCTCTCCAAGCGATTAAAAACCGAGTTGGATCACAACTTTTTCTGCATCATCCCCTCTTCTCCTGTGTTGGCTTTTTTCTCTACATCCACCTCGCTTGATCCCCGTGACACCTTTTCCGCACGGATTCACAGCGTGGTGGTTCGATCCAATGAGATCAGGAACAAGATCGTTTCGTTTCAAGATCACTTCCAACATTCTATAAAAAAAAACAAATGCCGCCCGACAAAAATCATAGTAAAAAGGGAATTGGGGTTTAATTTTTTTATATTATATTTTGCACAAAACATATCCCCTCCAAAAATCTTTAAACTTCCTCTTTTATGTGAATCTGTCTTCAGGCAGGTTTCAACTAGAACAGGTTTCAGCCGTCCTCCATCGCTGTCGGTCCTGAGCATCTTCTTTCATTTTCCACTTCTAACTCCGGCCATTTTTCTGTGTCGTCGAGCATTCCCATCCTTCTTCTTCTTCCCCTTCCTCCCTTTCCTTCTATTTTTCCTACAATTATTATTATTAGTATGCAGTTTCGGCGTGATATATACCCCAAACAAGCTATCTTCCTCTTTTTGATTTCCCTCAGCAGTTTTCTTTCCTCTCCTGTTCTCAATAGTACTTCCTCATTTCTAATTCTATCAGTCCATTACACCTTAAGTTTTGTCCTACACAACCACCATTCGAAACTTTACAAGTATTTTTCCTCTTTCTGTTTGACTGTCCATGTTTCGCTACCGTAGGTCACCACACTCCACGCAAAACATTTAGCAAATCTCTTTCTCAGTTTTATTGGAATTCTACATGTTATCAGAAGCCCTTTCACCTTCTCGAATCCTCTTTTACCCATTGCTATCCTCTGTCTTAATTCCTTGGTACAGCTCCCATTTTCAGTTACTAAACTTCCCAAATACTGAAATGATTTCGCTTGCTCAACCATTTTTCCTTCTACAGATATATTAATGATTGCATCATTCCTACTTACTCTCATCACTTTTATCTTTCCAACATTTATGTTCATTCCGTATTCTCTCCCCACCCTTGCGATACTCTCCGTCATATACTGTATCTCCTCTTCTGTGTCCGCTAATACGAACTGCTTGATCATCTGATTACTTCACCGTCTTTACTGTTTTTCCTCCAACCACTACACCTCTTGCCTATTCTAATGCTGTATTGGTTATATTTTTAGCATAAATATTGAAGAGAGTTGGTGACAAGCAGCATCCTTGTCTGATCCCTTTTCCAATACCTATCTCACCTGTTTCTTCGTTTCCTACCCTTATCACAACTTTCTGTTTGGTGTGCAACTCTTTAAATAATCTTCTATCCTTCCAATCTATGCCTATATTTTTTAGAATCCTCAGAAGCACAACCCAATTGACTCTGTCGAATACCTTCTTCCAGTACCAAAACATATATCCAGAGCCGATTCACATCAAACATTCTTTCGCCAATCAACCTTAGACATCCAATTGCATCTCGTGTTCCTTTGCCCATTCTGAAATCAAACTGGTTTTCTCCCATGCTTTCTTCAACTTTTCTTTCTATTCTTTGTAATAATAGACATTCTTTAAACTTATTTACAGAAAATAAAAAATAGACCTCAGTGGATTTCAGTCAGGTAAGGTAAGTATTAAGATTAAATATAAGCATAATTTTGCATAGAATTGATAAAAATATAGGCATATACAAATTACAGAGAAAATATTCACAGGTGCTAAATTTTATGATTTTTTTTTACAACAAGAAAGCATAAGCGTGGCTAGAATGGTAATATCGCAAGAACAAGAAACTCCCAAAATGAGAATATGGCAAAATATACCATGAAGTTGGAAAATTATCCTTTAACCGAGTTCATACGTGGCACAGAGGAAACCATTTTGGTCACGAATTGCTTTGAAATATTAGACTACTACGATAAAATGAGGGAGATATGCTACGTCGCTGTCCAATTGAATATCTCTCTATTCCCATTTCAATTCTAAATTAAATCAGACGTTAATTTTAAATTCAAAAATAATAATGCCGCACCTAATAGCACATCATATCGACCAAAAAAGTATTGAAATGGCTGGTGACCTGAACACCAACCGCCATAAAATCACGTGGTAGGTGGTATAGAATGGACGATCGTTACCTCCAATTTCTTGAAGAATTGATCCCGCAGCGGAGTGAGTAATTGGAAAATCGTAATGTTCGAGGGTCAACATCGCCGCTTTTGAAATCATCAGGGTGGGGTGATCTTTCAAACCAATCACTGGAAAATTATGCTTGACCCGATCGTCCTAGTCTCGTCATTGAAAATCCAAATAGATCACTCAAAAATACGTGAATAACCCATTGAGTCGTTAAGAGTTTAGGAGATGAAACTAGATTAGATTGAACTTATTTGAAAAAAACTTAGAACGGCGGATTTCAGTAATGATATTCAGTAAAAAAAATCTCAGCCCCACATATAATATATATGTAAAATAGGGCTGTCCGACTACATATTGAAAGTAAGTGTGATGAATTAATGAACGAACTTAGGGATTCTTTCTTTCTGCAAACAATACGTGAAACTTTGAGATGTGGTGCTTACGAAGAATCCTCAAAATATCTTGGACGGAGAGGATGACAAATGAAGCGGCACTACGGAGAGCTGATGAGTTGACATGTCCGTGGAAAACAATGAGACAGAGAAGAGACACCTGGATAGGCCACGCGCACTATAAGACATGAATGACTATTAGGAATCATTAAAGAGGGCTCATTTCACGGGGAAAATGCGAGGGGAAGACCCAGGAAGGAATATATTAAACAAATCGTAGAGGATATGGGTTGCCGTTCCTACTTATAGTTGAAGAGGCTGGCCCGAGATCGAGCGGAATGGAGCCGAAAGACTTCTGCCAACCAATCTACTGATTGCTGACCATAGAAGAAGAAGACTTGAAATTAACTGATCGAAAATGTGCTTCATTATTTCTAAAACTTAAGCGTTGTTAGGAAGAATAACGCACAAAAACATGGTGTATTCACCCTTTTGCCACGGACGTTTAGGTTGCTTACACTTTACTCATGTAGATACATAGGTTCTGGACAGTACGTGAGGATGGAGTTCAAATTGTACAAAACACAAAGACCTGTGCATTTAACTTCTCATGGTACGAGATCTGCGTTCTCATCCTGTCCAGCCGATGGTTTCACTGTTACAGAAATACACTAGCAGCTTCAATGCAGCTAGGGAAGTCCCAAGGCTCAACCCGCATATGAGTACCTGATAAAGAATTCATAAGCCTTGCTATCAATCTACCATGCTACAAATTTTTTGTTAGATATTTAAAGCACCCAATTTATGGCAATTTCACCTCCGAGGTCCTTTCATCACTATGATCTGAAAATGTGAGATGATTACCGGAATCCTAATTTTGGATGATGGAATCGGGATAGCATCTTCGCAATCCAAACGAGTCATCTCACATCTGAAGATAATATGTAGTTTTCGGTTAGACCTCAATAATTATCGTTTCAGGATAAATACCGACCGGGTTAGCCTGGTGGGTAGCGTGTTCGCCGGCTAGCCCAAAGGTCGCGGGTTCGAAGCCCGCCCAGGGAATGGTTTTCGTGTTTGTCCAGAAGGGTTTTTTCTCTGGATTGAAGAGGTGCGAAATGACCATAGCCGTCGAAGCACCCTATAAATGAAAATTCTACTACTACTGTTTCAGGATAAATAGGGGTTATTTCCTCGTCTGCAAATGTCGTGTGTTTCGTCCTTGTTATAATAATGTTATTATACTGTCCACCGTAATTGGTCGCTTAGTACTGTTGTGTGTGTTGGGGGGCAAATTGTAAAATAAATAAATGATTAAAAATACCTTGGCTATCGAATGTATTTTTCGCTGTTTTCGGTCTCGGGTAACAAACGTCGTGATGGGTGCGAATGCTAACATACTGCAGCCGCGTAAGGGGTTGAATTTTTGAAGCTATTCATCTGAGCCTTTGGTGAGTTTTGACTCATTTGTATTGTGCACTTTACTATTTTATAGCATTTTAAGGTATATTACTTATCTTTGAATTTTCGGCAGCATCCATACTGATTTAAACGATTTTCTGCAATGTATTTGGGAAATTAAGTTTCTACTAATGAAGATTTCGGCTAAGGAATGTGATTCCGAGACGAAATATCTTCGTTAGCCGATGTATCAATGTAGACAATATAAAACTTCCCAAGTTCCAAGGAAATTATTAAAATTAGTACTAGTAGACAATTCAAGGTATACTCCCTATTCATTTTGGAATTTAAATAAATTATGTACTAAGAAAGGAACTATCCCGACTACCCTGACATATGAGTTCTCATAGACTAATTTTTGCCTCGTTAAATAAATGTTTTCATTGCAGGAAACCCTAAAATTCTAGATGAAGAAACGAATGTTTCAACGGAGGTGTTGAACTCTAAGCATTATTACTTCATCTTATACATAGTTATCCGAGGAAATCTAATAGTTGCCCACTCAAAACAAGCTTCATGTATTCGCAACACCGAAAAGATAAAGCGGTATTAATTTCTTTCTGATTGTTTTGATTTGAGTTTCTTTCTGATTTGATTGTATTGAGTTTCTTTCTGATTTAACTTCCATATGATTCAATGAAAGCGCATATGGAGGTAAAATGTTTCAAAGAATATTTTCATACAAGGATTGTATGGAATCCTCTGTAATTGGAATACGACAATCACGATTGGTAAACTTCCAGTTAAAAATAGATTTTGATTGACTTCACAAAGACTTCACCTTACCTGTCCTGTGCTAAATCACACTTATTATCTTTATACTTCCTAACCACCATCATACATCTAACTATATAGTATATTTTAACTAAGCATTTAAATGTATTCTAATTTTTTATCAGGAAAATGCTTCCAGTTTTGTAACAACAAGTTGAAATATTTCAAATAATAAGCCTTGGAAAGGTTACAAGTTGATACACAACCCACAAGCGTGCCGATTTTAGCGTTCAAACGTGAATATATATATATAATCACTTCGAAAAGGTTCACAATGTAAATAATATTGGTTCGAACACTAGTGGAACGTATAGAGACA
>WURS02016714.1:0-12126 GCA_011762765.2 Rhinocypha anisoptera | reverse complement strand
GGGTTTAGCTGGAGGTGTCCGGAGGGTCGTCACCCGGTCTCGAACCCGGGTCCCCCGGTCAGTAGCCAAGCACTCTCGGGGCAGGGGTAGGAAGAGAGAATAGGGATATTGGAGAGAATGATAGGGGGTAGGAAGTACGCAGATTTGAAGAGGGATTATAGTTAGATGTTATGCGGCCAAACCTAAACTTAGACTCACCAAGAACCTATTTAGCCGGTAGATTATCCTTCACCATGGTAAAATAAAAGAAAAAGCGCTGGACGGAATAGGTGAAAGAAGAAGAGCTTTATAGGAGCCATGAGAAAAAGGAACTGGAATAAATAGAGGGATGGGACACGCTCTAAGAAATGACTGTTCGACTAAAAGTTCAATAGAGTGAAAGTTTTGGGCTGAGAAAGAGAGAGAGAGGGGATAAAGAGGAAGGAGAAGTCACAATTTTATGACGGACATAAAGATGGGGAGGACATAATATGAAAAATAAACATAAAGGTGGCTTAGATCAGGCCCGGACAGTATAGAGGGAGCAGTGGAATTGAAACCTGTCAAGAAAGTTCACCAAAGAAGAAGTCTTTTAGCGAATTTGGCTCTGTTGTTTTAATTCAACATGTGCACAAAATATTTCCCGGCGACAAACTTGACAAGTGCTCTTAGAGGTTCATTTACATCGCTTGGAGTCCTTCTGCAGGAATATATTTCGAAAATATGCCATCACAAAAAACCATCACAAAAATATGCGTAAGAAAAATGAACGATGCAAAAAAGCATATGACTGCCTTCTACATTCGGTGCCCCTACCTGGTTTCCACTCTCTCAGTATCTTACTCTGAATATCAAACTCATTTACTATGAGGTAAACCTGAATCAGAATCAGTTACAGACGCGGAGAATAAATATTTTCTTAGGTCACCGAGACTGAGGTTTACAGAGTGAATAACCAACCATAAACGATTCACAAGACTCCAACAAATAATCTATCTTCTGGAAAAGGGAAAATATGTCTAGAGAGCAGGGGTTTGAACCAATTCACACTTCGAGTCCGAAAAAGTTGGGATGTTGCTATAAGTCTTCGTGAAAACCACTATACTCGAAATACCGCACCGCGGAATAGTAAATCATCTTCAAGACGACTGGATAGCCACACCGGGACCACGCCGCTTCACAACGGAGACTCGCCTCCGGCCAGGGGGGCGTGCGAATCAATAAGCGCTCGCACGGAAAACAATACGCTCTCCGATCGTCAAATGTTCTCCACCGCGCGGGCGCGAGGTGTCGCAGTTTTTGAATCCGCTCCCAGAGGTCCGAGGGGGCCCGAGACCGTTGACATGGAGGTTGCGAACTTGCGTGAACAAGGAGAGGAGGCATCTCGCAGCCCCCGCGTTGGCGTCTTCACTCGCCACACTTCCTCTTTCGAAGGAATGTCTTCCCTTCGGGCGCCTGCTAGGATGGAGGGGGGGGGGGGGGGGGGGGGGGGCAGTTTACAGGAAGATCTAGTGCCCAGAAATCACAAAGCTTGGGTTTACCTTGTGTTATTCAGATGTACCACCAGGACATGAACTTGGGTCCCCTGTTCATTAGCCAAGTTCTCTTCTCATTAAGCTACCATGAACTACAAAATATGAATAAAAAGCTTGCAGTTCGCTGGATTGTATCCATAAAGAGCTGTGTGGAGAAGAGTGGTGGCAAGAACTTAAAACAGTTTAGGAAGGATGATAATGTAGGACAGGACTATGTAGAAGATTCCCCGAAGGATTTAGAATCATTGGAAAACCCTTTTGCTTTCCATTTTAATTGCCCCTGCAATGTCATTCTGCCACATAATCCCACAACTGCTTTGTTTTCTCATGTTCGAAACTCTTTTCCTAACTGCGCATGTCTCACATTCGTTCCATATATTGAGTCTCAACACTTATTGGTTATAAAATATATACTTAAATTACTTGGTAGTTAGGTACCTTATGATAACATCATTTAAAAAATGAGTGAATTGTGAAAATTGATGTAAGGGACCAGCCACCCATTATTAAGAGTCTACAACAGTACATTGGCAATTAAGAACATGGAAAACTGAACCAAGACGAAAGTGAATATGGTAATTTAACATTCTCACCGATCCTGAAGTTGCCGTAATTATTTGTGGCTTTGTACGACCGCTGAAGCTTGCGAGTAGGGGCGATTCAAACGAATCTCCATCATGGACAAAAATGTAGTCGTAAGAGCACTCTGTTCCCATTGACGTAAACGTTAATGTAATAAACTGTTTGCTATTGTTGGCTGAAAAGTAGCATACAGAAAAGATATTATATAGTTTATTTCATTAATATTTAGTTTGGTCGGCAGAAGGTGATTAGACTCACAATATAAACAAAAAACTAAGTTCAAGCACGGAAGACACCAGCAATCTTTAATAAGCATACCTTTAATAAGCCATTCGCAGTGAGAATCTTGGGTGTAATTGGAGCCGGGTGGTCCATCTGCGATGATACCCCACGAATCAGTCAAAATTTTACGACTTCGATCGCAGGGACTGGAACCAGAAATGCTTCCTCCCACAATACCGAGAAAACTCAAAACAAACGTCAAAAGAAGGTGGAAAATAGAGGAGTTCGATGTGATTCTTCTTGAAGTAAGCAGCTGAACATTGAGTAATTTCTTCAGCAAGAAAGCTCTATAACACCCCGTCGAACCATTCTGCTCTCCTACGTAGTACATTTCCGAAGAAACGTGAATTTAATTTTACCATGAACACTGACTACTAAACGACAACGACATAAATAGGACAATGCGCTCCATTTCCCTCCAAGCCACTTAATTCACACGTTGTACATTTAAAGCCTCACGAATTCAGTTGAACTTTTCCGCGAAAGCATATTGACGGCGCACATAAATGAAAAACGTTCTTCGGTCTTCAACAAAAAGGCTGACAAAATCTCAAGTAATAAAGAAACAAAGAATGTAAGAGATAAAGAATTAATTCATGATTCTTGCAAAATCAAAACGTCATCATTAAATTAGTTTCGGGCCTAAGAACATCATACAGGAACTTTAGGGGTTCATACACAACATTGTTTTGAAATTTGTCAGGTGAGAGAGCATAGCGCCAACATATTGGACGCCATTACGATAGTATCGCAAAATATCGCAATATTAACGATATTTTCGAGAAACTTTGGCTCAAACGTCGGCGGGAAAAAATACTACCAGTAATAAATTAATCAAAATCTACAAAAATCGTCAGACAAAAGTCATCAATAAAGAGTTATAAAACACAATTGGTAATCAAAAGGTAAATGACGGCTAAAATACTTCTTCACAAAAGACAATTGTGACAGAAAAGATTTCGTCGAGTCAAAAGAAAAATGCCCAGATGAGGAAGATGTGATCACCAAGTGTCTGTTATAAATGTTGTATTATTGACTACGTATTAGCAAGGAATCGACTTTACTACAGAGAATTGTATTAATGAGAAATTTTAGTTTTAATAAGTATGAATTCAATATTAATATTGTTCATTAAAACTAAAAAAAAGATCCAAATATCAACATTTCACTATGGAACCACGCCGAAACTTCCTCTTTCCATCATAAAAAGTCAAAATACTAATAAATCATTGCAATCACATAAATTCAAAATCTATAGGTTTCGAATTTATAAATATGTATATATACGATCGTAGTAACAAACGTTAAAGCACCGCCTGGGGCATGGGTGTTGTGATCGTACAAATCGTTTTTTTCTTTGACACTAGTTGAAACATATTTTTAGAGGTTCTTACGAGCCTAAACCACCTTCTTCTCTACCTACCTACCATTCCATCCCTGTCTACCCTACCATCCTTCCTCTCATTCCTTTCTATCCTGAAACTACCTTCTGCCCTTCAATTCCCATCCTTGTATACCCTTCCTCCCGGTCTGAAGAGCTTATTACTGCTGACCAGAATTGAAACAACAACTTTCAAAAGAGGTGATAAATGACCAAAGCAGTCGACGCACCCTGTAAAAAATACTACTACTGAACAAATAAGATCATAAAAAAAGACATTATGTAGGTCAGTTTTGTTATTTCTAATGTGCACGTAACTTTCAGCTTTTGAATGAAAAGGTTCCTATACAACAGGTGTCTATACTAACATAGTGTAAAACGTAGTCCACAGAAAGCAAAATGTGTATCTGTAACAGTTAGTATCAAATTAGAGGTAGAGGACCTCCCTGTTTAGATTTTTTTATATTGGTACAAAGCTGTTGATTGGCGATCGATAATCGACTCTTGCCTAAAATATTCGATCGCACTCGATAGTCGTCTCGCTATTGTTAAAATATCGCAGTTATGTTATTTTGAGAAATATACTACAAACGAAAGATATTTTTCATAAAATTGGAATCAGATTCTTTCTCTCCGTTTTTTCCTTGGCAGTTTTTACGAGTATTAAAAATATAAAAAATATGCGTAATCATATAAATGAGGGGTATTTCATGCTTGGGTGATTATAGCCGCATCATTGACTGTGTTGATCAAAATATCGTGATGTAAATCGGAATATGAATTTCCAGGAATAGTGACAACCGATTGATGAAACTTTAACTTTTGGATCTTGTATTGCTGTCATGCGTAGGTTAATCTCAAAACCGTGTAGTGTATAAGCCGTTGACCGTAACACTTCACATACTTCATAATGACCATGTTAACTTTTAAACAGCACCTGTAAGTATTGGAAAATTAGCTCCATTCTCTTTTATTTCATCCATTCAAGTAAAAAATATTACTGGGAAAGGTTACATGAGGTAGTCAATGGACTTTTTTTGTCTTGATGGCCCTCATCATTATTGACTATTCCGACGAAACGTACCGGAGAATGTGGATTCCATGTTTCGTGCGAAAAGTAGAAGTTATCTGCGAAATTCCTGGAAAATTCATGTGTTCCTAGTATAATACATCTCCGCTAAATCAAGAGGGTCGAAATATGGAATCTGGAGTCAGTGTGGAATATGATGCATATTCCAGCGAAGGCAGTAATTCAGCCTGCGATCCCCAAGAAACATCTAGTCTGGCTCATTCAGAATCCACTGGAAATTGGGCCTATTTACCTGAGGAAATTCTAAGACTTGTGTTTCAATATTTTTCTGCTGAAGAACTATTGACTGCCGGGCGTACCTGTCATACTTGGCTTCGTGTTAGTTACGATGACCTTCTTTGGAAACATTTATTTGTCTTTGAATTTGACATTGATCCTTCAATTGGGATCATGCCTGGTATGTTTTTACAATCTATTGTCTTTAGTATTAGGTGTTATTACGTCCTCCCTCAACGTCAGTAGTCAATTTTTTTGTGCACCTTTTAGCCTGAATAGTAATTGTTCTCTTTTGATACACTGTAATACTCTGGGATGCTGAAAATGTAATGGGTGTTGTCCCTGTTCTTTCTTCAGGAAAATCATCCTGGTACTCAGAATACAAGCGATTAAAGTATCACACACCAATAGTTGAAACTGAAGTATTGAAGGAGCATACCCATCAAGTACTCCATGTCAGTTTCGCTCACAATGGAAAAATGTTTGCAACTTGTTCGAAAGACGGCTATATATTGGTAATATTTTCACATTATTTCTTTCCTTTTACATAATTTGATATTTTTTAAAATTTTAATGCGTATGAATAAGGAATTTTTCACATTGCTTATTTATAGAAGGTTAGGAAGTAGTTACAACATTTCTTGAATAGTTTAATGTAAGAAATACCATCAGGGATAAGAAAGAAAATAATTAGCCCTTATGGGACCATAGGTGGTTGATAGGATGAGGTGGCAGATGGATAGATGTATGTGAATGGTGTGGTTTAGCAGAGCTTTCTTCAAGAAATGAAGATTTTAAAAGATGCAGAAAAACTTAGTTTATTCCAAAATGGATATAAGAAATCATTTGCCCTCTACAGTATTTAAAGCACATCATTGTTGAAAACTTTGGTAGCATAAAACCACATGCATCATTTGGGTACACAATTCAAGAATGAAAAATACACTGAGCGATAAGCAAGAAAAATATAACAGTATAGCTATTTCAACTTTTACTGTTACATTAACCATGGTGAAAAATGGCTACAATATCTTACACAAACCCCAGACATGAGCATGAGTAGTTTAGCCACGAGCCAAGGATTATAGACACTTTTAAAGTTAATATGATTATTTCTAGAGTTATTGGTAGAATACTAATAAAACTTGAGTATTCTTTCCTCTCTTCCTTCATTTTCCTACACCTTTCTTTGGTTTTCTGCCTCCACATTTTTCAACCTGTGCTCACCTCTTCTTTCTCTCATAGCTTACACTCTAAACCATTGCCACAATCATCTTGTGTGTTACTCATTTTATCTGATGATGTCATATCAATGAGTTCCAAATGAAATTCTTTCAAGTAAACTAAATATTGCTTTTATGGTGACTCTCTAAATGCATAATTGATTTTTAATCATTGGTGATTGAATGTGCACAACATGTTTTCATGCAAGAATTTATATATATTTCTTAATATTTACATATGTGAACTGAGATAGATGAATTAATTCAACAGCCACATTTTCTTGCCAGGTATGGGATTCTGGATACCCGGCTAGAGTTAAATATTATCGAGATATGAAGACATTTTGCTGGAAATATACACAGTACTCTCAGTTTAATCAGTCTGACACTTTGTTGCTTGTCTCTGGAGTTCACTTTGGTTCACCTCATAGTACATCTGGGGAAATAGCGGTGTTTAGCCTGGAAGGTCAGTTAAAAATTTAAAATAGTTCTTATAAATTTATTTTTTTTCCCTATGCTCATACCATTTCATATTTCAGAGGGATTTGGTCTACAATGCCGGGTTGTCAATAAACCATATGACATTTTTGGAACATGGTATTCAGATGAGCATCTACTATCAGGAAACCTTCATTGGTTGGCTCATCTCGTGAGCGCATCAGTATTGTGGCTGAACAAGGCTTCTCAAGAATCTTCATCTGAACATGTTCCCATTATGGGTACTTTGTTTAGGTTTTATAATCGCAATGCCAGCTCAGTACGAGCAATCACAGTTGCCAATTGCCTTGTTCCTTCTCCACTGGCATCATCAACATCAGCATCCCCAGATTCATTTTCCAAGGTAATAACGAATGACTGATTTTAGTTTCCTTGTCACTACATCATCATCAGGTGTAATGATGATGATGATGCTGTGACATCAAAAACGGTCAAAATAAAGTATATTTTTAACAGTGGAAAATTCTCATCTCATTATCATAAAAAGAATCAAAAAAATACTTCATTTGGTATTTTTAATGCTTAATTGTACAACAAAACATTTTCAAAAGAGTTAACTGACAATTTATTCCAGCCTGAATAATAATGATTCCTTTTTAAAATAAATCAAATCATTCTAGCTATATATAAGAGATGATTCCTATAACATCTAGTAAGAGTTATGATAAAACTAAATATATTCTGTTGTGTATTAATTTTAAGTATAAGACATATTAAGCTATACATGTAATTAAGCTTATTAAAAAATTTTACTGGAGCTTCACACTGCTAAATTTAAATTTAGCCTTTTTATGATTTTCTTTCTTTGTTTCAAAAGAAATCCTCTATTTTCCAATTTATAAGAAGCATTTTTCTCCTCAAAAGAAATCCACGGAAAATCATCCTGAATCTTACACTGTCAGTGCCAAAGTCTGATTTGGCCCAGAGATGTATTTTTCAATTATGCTTATTGCTGGTAAACAGACTTCCAAAAACTTTCCTTTGAAATTCATACCAATTTCACTTTAGCTATATTAGTTCAAATAACTAGTTAGTAATAAATATTAAATAGTTCATCAATTGTCAGTGGTTACAATGTAATTTTTTCCTTGTAAAATTTGTTGAATGGTAAGATTCTCCCAATCAGGCAAGAAAAATTTATTAGTAGTCATAATTAATTATGTATTAAACCTTTTAGTTCCAGGCTTCATTAGATGGTGTATGTGTAGAGTCCCAAGACTTTTACAAGGAATTTGTTGAATTCCACATTTATAGATATTAATGTAAATTATAAATAATAAATCTATAAATATATATATATATATATTAAGATCAGTTGGTTAACATCATTTTTTTAATACTAGAAACACTTACGGGGTAAGTAAAATATTTTATTTTTTATCTCCTAAAAATGTAGGAAAAAATGATGAAGTAAACAAAAAATCGGCCCATGACATTTTTCGCACACACCCCTTGAGCTGATAGATTGGCCCACTGGCACTAAAACATTTATAAGAGATGAAATCTTTCATTTTTAATATTATTCAAGAAAACATAAATTTTGTATTATGCCTGTAAAAAAAAGTGCAGCTCTGGATTAATCATTGAACGAAAGTGAAAATAGCAACCAACCAGATTTTATAGACAGTTTAGAAAATCAATTTTGAGTACAAGTAATGTCATTGTATATAATATGATATAAGCCAACAATGGTAGAAAAAAGTGAAACTGGTATTTTATTCTGTTTATGTCATTTTAGTCTTACTTATAAAATGAAGAATATAAGGTTACTCATTACTATCACAAATACAGCACACATGAAATAATTTTGCTGTGCACTGCCTACAAACTAGTTTGCCACAGACCTGATACTTGTTTTGTTTCTTTTGCACTCATTTCTCCCCTGACAGCATATGCGAACCCCAGTTACTTCAACTGCTTTTGGATTGACACCATGTCTTACAGCTCATATATTCACTGACCTGGGCTGGACATATTTTTCTGATAGTTCTTTTCCAAGTTTCAATAGAAAATCCTTCTTGATAAAACCCAAGAATTTATGGCTACAAGATCAAGTTAGTTGTAAAGTGTGAGAACAGGCCAACACCTGGATGGTGCTTTGACAGAGTACTTTCTCACTATTTGGTCAAGAACATCAACACAGTACTTAGTAGCATTATAGAACTTCACTGTGTCACTTTTTTTCTTCTGATCTGTCCCAATCTTCACATCTGAATGAAGATTGCTCAAAACCAAAACATTTTTGTTATGATGAGGGGATAGAATAAATACTTGGCTGTTCCACAGTATATATATTTTGACTAGTTTTGGTAATGCATTAGCATTATCTGTAAAATAAAAATTAGGAATAAGGTACAACAGAATTGACTGCAATTTTTATGTTCAGCCTTGATGGTGGGGAGGAGGGAGAAGGAACCCAGGGTTGTGGTGTGGGATTGGACAGGTAACAATGAAGGCGGGGGATGGTGTAAGGGGGGACTGGGGTGAGAGGAATGAGTCAAGTAGTCACTTATCGCTCTGGGGCAGGCAGGAGGGGAGGGAAGAGGAGAGGCAAGCATGGGTTTCTCATGGTTTGGGAGTATTGTGGGACATCTAGGAGGGAGAGGTGGAATGGGAAGTGGTGGTCATTGGTTATATTGCTATTTCTTCCTTATGCTGCTCAATATGGCTAGTTGTTCCCTGGCATCCATCCTCGTCCCTTTTATCTCTTTTTTTTTCATCTCTGGTATGAAGTCTGCCTGGTTACTTTCGCTGAGGAGATGGGCTGCAAATTGAGATTTGGCCATCCTTTTTTTGAAATCTCTCAAATATTCTTCGGATCATACTAGGAGACTTCTCCCCATTTGTCCAATGTACAGCGCCTTACAATCCATATATTTAGAGCGGTAGACTCCACTCTGCTGGATTGCTTATACAGGATCTTTCACCTTCGGGAGTAGCCACGTTAAATTTTGGTTTTTGTAATATGCAGGTCGGCACATACATTTAACAGCAACAACATTTGCAAAAGAAATAGCTACTTCAAAAAATAATAGCTGTAACCAATGGCTATACAGAATTCCTCATAGATTGATTGGTCATTGGAAAATGGAGAAAATTACTAATGAAAGAGTTCTATACCTGACATCCTATGGATCACCAATGCTGGTGCTGAATTAAATACGTAGGGCAACACTCAGTGAAGATGGGCAACCTCCTAAAAAGTTGAAATATTAAACCTGCATTCTACCATTCCACTCCCCACTCCTAGATGTCCCACAGTACTCTCAAACCTTGAGAAACTCATGCTTACCTCTCCTCATCCCTCCCCCACCACCTTTCCACCCCCTGCCTGCCCCAGAGGGATAAGTGAGCACTTGACTCATTCCTCTCACCCTGGTCCCTACTTTACAACACCTCCTGCCTTCCTTTTTGCTATCTGTCCAATCCCACACCACCACCTTGGGTTCCCATCACCCCCCCCCATCACGACTGAACATATAAATTGCTGTTAATTTTGTTGTATCTTATTCCTAATTTTTATTTTCCTGATGGTGCTAATGTATTAGCAAAACTAGTCGAAATAAATTATATATACTGGGGAACTGCCAAGTATTTATTCCCCTCATCATAATAGAATTCCACAAAGTTAAGGCCTCAACTGTCTCTCACATACATTTTTGTTACCTTTTCCCTGGTATACTGTAATTATAGATTCTTTATTCTTCAACACAACTGTGCTGTATAATTCATAGAGATATACATAAGGCTAGATGGGAAGCACCCTTCCCATCTAGCATTATTTAGTATTCCAGCCAAGCTTGTAGACTTGACTTTAAGACTCAGCTAGATGTAAAAAAATTGTCACAAGTTATGTTCCTTCCTTTGTTCATGAAAGATTGAATAAGTTTCTTCGCCGCATTATCTGTAAGGCACTTATTACTTGGACGCAAACCATCTTTTCCCAAATATGGGATTGCATTCAGATTATACCTTGAGTCCTTATCCACTGCCATCCAGAACTTTTGTCCATACTTTTATGGTTTTGCTGCAATGAGCTAAGTAAATGTACAACAGCAATATGATGGAAATAGCTGTTTGTCTGTAGATATGTATGGGCCTGGTATGTAGCAAATTTGACTGAAATAAAATCATCCCGTACTTCTGACATGTTAGCAATTTTGATGGTTTTCAAATTTTTGGATCTGGTAGATTTCAAATCAAATCTGATAAACCTCAAAACATCTCGAACCTATCACATGGCATCGCATATTTACAAAACTGCAGCAGCCCCCACTTATCTGACAACAAAGAGTCAAGTTCTAAACCTTTAGCTCCTATAGCTCCTCGTACGTAGAGAACTTTTATAAAAGCCTCAAGCTCTTCATGTTATGTAGACCAATCATTACTCCCTAATACTTTGGGCCTCAGCCTTAGAACACTTCATTATGTACTTCAAAATTTTTTTATTTATTATGAGATGCCATGCACTACAAAGAGATTCATCAATACTTCGCCTTGCATAAGGAGATGGACTAGGAATCTCTTTCAAAAAATTTTGCTGGCCTCATCTACCCAGACAAGCTTCATCCTTTGAGATAACTGTCAATTTTGTTCCATCTGGAGCTTCAAGTTTCATTCCAGGAGCCAGTTAAACAAGTTTGTTTTTCTGGCGATGATGACAACGTTTTCAGGATCCAACAACTATCACTAAGGCTTCTTCGGTAGCATATACAGTAGAATCTCGATTATACCTATTCGGATTTTACAAAAAATTTTATTTTATGCAAGTGATGAAGCAGTCCCAACCGTCCCTCTATGTATTCTTATGGAGTTATTATTTGATACTACGTAAATTTGATATAACGATTTTACGAAAAACTTTTTGGTCCCCAGCGGAGGTAGCCTTTCGTTTTTACGAAATAAAACCGCAGAACTTAATAATACTGCAATAAAATCGGGAATAGTATTCACATCAATTTTGATGGTAGCCATCGATTAAAGTACAGTAGAAATCCGCTATAGTGAATATGGTTTATAACGAGAGTATCACTATAGCGAGTGATCGTTTTGCCAGGTTGGTCCACGTGTTAAAACATAGGGAGTTCCACTGGTTATTACGAATGGTCATATAATATCACTATAGGGAGTAGATTTTGCGGTGGACGTTGTTTGGGTTGCATAACTCGCAGGATTCAACCACTCATTATATTGTCATGCCTCATGAATCAACATTGTAAGGAAGGCTTTACGAGAGTCTTTGCGTGATTTTACAAGAGGAGACTGTGATTTTATGCCACAGACTTTCCTGGGGAATGACTGAACAACTTATCTTGGAATCTGTGATCCAGTCTGTCATTT
>WURS02016704.1:0-12127 GCA_011762765.2 Rhinocypha anisoptera | reverse complement strand
TTTCGAATTTAGAACTTTCACTGTACCTTAACGACAATGACCACTGACTTTTCATGAGTTTGAGGGCAGACTGTACAAGAGCAAAAAAAATATTTTTTAAAAATAAATTCATTCTAGAAATCCAAAGCATTAGATAGACGATTAAACGATACAATCGATAGTCATAACGCATGCATGCATAGTGAACTGCAGTTCACATGTGAAGGCACGTGTTTTCTGTCTATAGTTTGTTTATTTGCCGCTTTTTACTTTATTTATAGTATTTTGTGTAAACAGTTTTACATTTTTGACTATTATATTCGAATCCACACTACTACCACAATGAAGTCTGGTGGGTTTCAATCAATGAATCTCAGTAAACCTGTGATTCAGGGTATCTACCGAAAGGGCTATAAAATACCAACACCAATTCAACGCAAGACAATTCCGATCATTCTGGAAGGTCGCGATGTGATTTCTATGGCTCGCACTGGCAGTGGAAAGACGGCTGCATTTTTAGTACCGATCATTGAAAAGTTGAAAGCGCACAAGGCACAAAAAGGTGCTCGTGCATTGATCTTGTCACCTACTCGCGAATTGGCGCTTCAGACGTGTAAATTTGCTCGAGAATTTGCAAAATTTACTGATTTAAAATGTGAAGCTATTCTTGGTGGTGACTCTATGGAAAGACAATTTGCCAAGATTCATGAAAATCCTGATATATTGATTGCTACACCTGGTCGATTGTTACATCTAGCTATTGAGATGGATATGAAATTTTCATCAGTGGAGATGGTTGTCTTTGATGAAGCTGATCGGCTATTTGAGTTAGGCTTCAAAGAACAGTTGGGCGAAATCTTGGCAAGACTTCCAAGAAATAGACAGACTCTTCTTTTTTCCGCCACTTTGCCTCAAATGATTGTAGATTTTACCAAAGCTGGACTAGATAATCCACAACTTATACGATTGGATACCGAGAACAAAATCAGTGAGAATTTGAAAACGACATATTTGAGTTGTCGAAATGAAGACAAACTAGCAGTTTTAATTTATTTATTAAAGTATATAATACAACCTAAGGAGCAAACTGTGGTATTTTTGCCAACCAGACATCACATCGAATATGTCAAAGATGTACTCAGTCATCTGTCGATCGAGGCCACCTATCTCTACAGTAGTCTGGATCCCGAGGCTCGCAAGATTAACATAAGAAATTTTCAATCTAAACAAGTCCGTGTTCTTCTGGTTACCGATCTAGCTGCTCGAGGCGTAGACATTCCTTTGTTGGACAACGTGATCAATTATAACTTTCCCGCCAAGCCCAAACTGTTTGTGCATCGAGTGGGCCGCACTGCCCGAGCTGGTCGTTCTGGTACTGCCTACTCACTTGTGGCCAACGATGAGACACCTTATCTCTTTTCGCTTAATCTTTTTCTCAACAAACCATTTCAAGTGGCTCCACCAGTTTGCACTTCTCTAGATGGCGAAGCTCTGCCCGACGGCGTGTTAGGCTCGGTGCCACAGATGGTCATTGATGAAGAGAATGAACGGATTGAAAAACTGCATGAACAGGTTTCCGAATTAGATTCGATGAAACAAGTTTACACCAGTGCCTACAAGCAGTATCTGAAGACACGTGAGACACCAGACTCTGAGTCAGTGCGCAAGGTGAAGCTGCTTGTGGCCTCTGAGATGGGCCACCACCCGATCTTCTGGCAGAGTGTCGTGTCCAGTGCAGAAGGTGGCACTGAAACGAGGATTGACCTCGGGGCGGAGAATGTGCGCAATGCAATGCTCACATCGATCAAGGCCTACAAGCCTAATACCACCATTTTTGAACTTGGCAAAACCAAGGGCAGCCAGGGCTTCGAGGTGATGAAACAGAAGCGCCGCTTAACCAACAAGATTTTCAACAAACCTAAGCCAGCGATCACTTCACATGTTACGGAAATTTTCGATAGCACTGTTGGCAAGTTCAAGGACAACGACTTTTACTTAAACTACCGAGCGGGCAATTTTCACTCGGAAAAGGGACTTCAGCTAGAAAAGTCGTTTGACAGCGAGCTTCGTGACATGGTTCTCGATCTTGATGGAGATGAAAGTGGCAAGATCAACAAGAACAAGAATCAACTTAAGTGGTATGTTTTGTTGTATGTTGAACTCAGATTACGACTAATCTTTTTTTGGTGTAATAGGGATCGTAAAAAGAAGAAGTATATTCAACAAGGCTCAGACCAACCAAAGATAAAGAAGATTAAAACAGAAAGTGGTAATTGGATTAATGCTTCTTACAAGTCGGGCTTGTATGAGAAATGGATGCAGAAGTCTAAGTTTGGCCACCAGAATGAGCCAGATGAAGAAGCAAATGGCGACACAGCTCACCAACGACGCAACCGCGACCGACAGATTGAGGCCAACATGAAGAAGAATAAAACTCAGATCAAACCCAAACGACCTCCTAAACGAGAACTTAAGACCAACGATGAAATCTTAAAAGAACGAAACCGACTCGAGAAAATTCAGTCGTACCAAAAGAAAAAGACTGCCGAGCGACAGAGGAGACATGCCAAGGGTAAACCTGCGACAAAGGGTAAAAAACGGTGATTCTCTCCAATCTAATCAGTCCATCGACAACTTATATTTATAATAATAAAAATTATTATTATACAAACATCGGTCATGTTTACAAGGAAAATTGAAAAGTAAAATATAGTAAAAAAGGGTAGAATTTGGCATAGCTTAGAGTTTAGGGTTTTTCTTTTGTAAGCCGTTTATATATATATAATAAATATAATAAAAAAATGGGATATAAGGATTGGGATTAGCGCGGGAAGGACATTTCATCATCAAGTAGCTATAGTTTCAAGGAAGGTATAAAGCTTAATGTTGATGCACTAGATTAAAAGGAACAGAGCCAAGAATGAGATTGACATCAATTGAAGAAAAGAGGGCCCGTTTACTGCTGGTGAGCCAAGGTGAAACTGAGTGAGTGTGTCAGGCCAGATTTGGCCCTCTCACTGCTCGAGCTCTCACTCTGACATTGAGAGGGGTAGAAGATCTGGCTCATCGCCTTCTTTGGCAGAGTAGAGCTGCGAACTTGCAACGAGTGGTCGGTGCGTGGTAAAGACTCGATCTGGTTGCTCGGTCCACACCCCGAGTGGGTGTCATCTCCACTCGCTGCACTGCTACTTGCATGATGCTCCTCGCTTGCGGTGGAGTTTGAGTTGATCGGAGTTATCTTCGTGATTTTGATTGGCCGCTGAAAGTTGGGGCAACATGGCTTGTGAGACTTGTAGCAAATATTGCAATAATTGCTTGCTATATATTCGAGAGATCGCGATTCGAACTTGTTGAGTATAATGTTGACAGAAGAGGATTGTGAGTGATGCGTCAGGTCCGCATGCGTTGCGTGCTCATCAAGGTGGCTTGTATTTGAACGGGAACTCTCTGAACGAGACGTTTCCACCGACTCGCCATTGTTGATATTGACGTGCACCTCAACTGGCGAAAGCGAGTAGTGTCCTTCCATTGTGGATCCACTAGGGGGACAATCTCGAATAGAACCTGTATGAACTTTGAGGCTAGCGTCGTCGAGCATTGAAGAATTGGTGTTGAGTGACCGCTCGCCTAGACTTAATGTCACCGAAGTAGCGTCTGCGTTTTGACTACTAAAGCTGTAACGCTTGTGTGAGTTGATGTCAGCCTGAGTCTCTAGTCGGTTTGAGGTGTGAGTCGAGATTGCCTGGTTTGGCCCAGTTATTGTATTACTTGAGATGCTACCTGCGCAGGCAGCAATTGAAGAACTTTCACGGTCAGGTTGAATATCGAGCACAACACGATCAAGATGACTGCTGGAGCCAATGCTTAGACTAGTAGACATGCCAAGAGAGACTTCGCCAATACTAGGATTGGCAATGCCGCGGCTAAGTGCGGTGTCAACGCTAACACCATCTGTCAAATAAATAAGTTTTTACAATCATTGAAAAGCATTTCTAGAAAGGTTAACTCACCTGGAGCTACAGTAGCACTTATTTCGTCCTCATCGAGTTCAATGCGAACACCCGAAGAGGAAGTGGTGACACCACAGCCGCCCGAGCGACATAGTGAGATGGGAACTACTCCGTAGACATAAGCAAGAAGAATTGGCACTCCGATGCCCACTGCCACCGCTGCCAAAATCGGTGAAACAAAGATGGACGTGAGCACGCCAGTGGTGACCAGTAGGTTGCTCTTGTGCCGACTTAGGTTGTTGCGCTCGAAACGAGCGTATAGTTTGCGGCCAACCCAAACCGGAATGCCAATAATAATGGCAGGTACGGCAATTCCTGCAATCAGGGCGATGCCTACTGGAGCACCTACGAGCATGCCCAATTGCCACATTATTTTCTTTTTGCGACTCCAAGGTTTTTTGCCCCAAAATGTGCAACCTGATGGGGACAGGTAGTGGAGGTCTGAAATTTTTTGCATACAAAGCCAGCAAAATTCGGTGCCGCACACACTGCAAGTCATGTGGTTACAAGAACCATCGTCCATTTTGATAATAAGTACTTTGCAGCAAGGACAAGGTTTGATGTCATCGCGTTTGACAAACGAATCCATCGAGGTACTGGCGTGAGCTTGTGAAAATGTATCAGTGCCTCGCGAGCTGAAGGTGACTCCCGATTTGGTTTGATTGCCCGCGTTGACAAATACTGGTCTGTTGAAGCCCCTTTGTGCGCGGGCCTGGTCGCAAGTTTGATTGGGGTGCCACTCTTGTTTGCAATGATAACAGAAGAGGGTTTCACAGCCAGGTCGTTCGCATTTGAGCATCGGACAGCTGGCACATCCGCTGGCAATCACGCAATAATCACAGTCAGGCGCGGGACACCAGCGCGCATCAGGATCGGTGATGAGTGTGCGACGCACCATAAACAACTCATATTTCTCCATTAATGCATTGTTGTTACGCAAAATGGTCTTGATATCATTAGGATGCAGCAGCTCGGAACACTCGAGACAGGTTATGTTGACTCGGGATTCGTAGATTTCAATTCGCAAATATTGTCGCAGACAACTGAGACAAGCTCGATGTTGACAGGTGCTAAGCTCGGGATACTGAGACACAGGCTGCTCGAGAAGACAAATGGAACATTCAAGCAGACCATGGCTCGAGCTGGATACGGGTGAAAGACTAGGGGTGCTGAGCGGAGGCAACAAGCCCGAAATCGGCGCAGAAGCGGTACCCGAATCAGTCTGCGCTGATTGATGTCGAGTGCGCCGACGTTTCGAACTGGATCGGTTATCACTTGATTCGGCACTCGACGTTGAGTGCAACGAGCTAGTATGCTTGATAAAAGTCTGCCAAGAAAGATTGGAGTTAGAACAAATTTGGTAACGGTTATTGCATACCTTGTTCTCTCCAGCTTCAACATCTTTCACCACCTTTGGTTTAGACAACGGTGTACCACTGGTGGTGGGCCCAAAAAAAAGTCGCCGCAAGCGATAACCAATATTGTGCTTCTTGCTTGGATTCATCGTGCTGGTGCCAGTAGAAATGGTAGTAGTAATTACAGTGGCATTGTGACCCGAAGAGGTCGCACTGGTGCTCACTACCATTGGCACAGTCCTACTGGACATCGGTGCTGGCGATTGGGAGCCAAAACTGCTGACTGAGGCCGGAGTAGGCGAGGTGCTATCACATATTGCTGCGGTCTGGTGACCTGAGTGAAGGCGATCTTCCTTGAACGACATCATATGACGAGAGACAAAAACGGAATGTGTCAGATCTGTAAAAGACAACAAAAACGATCCGAATTAGTTATAGGTCGGCTTGATGGTAAGCGAATCAACTCAAGTGACACTAAAAAAAGGAAAGATAAGTGCAATGAAAAATGTGGGGCATGACCCAAGACATGCGTTGTTACCACCGGTGGTGCGGGATAAGATTATGACGCGCACCACTAGTGACCGAACAGGACATTGGCAGTCAGATGGGGTTCACGCATGAGATGCCCACGACATGTCTCCTCACGATGATCCACTACCGCTGGCAGGATCGAGGACAACTCTCCTTGCGATAGTGCCACTGCTAGTGTGACAAGTGAAATCACCCATTTCGGCAAGTAGCACCCAGCGAAAAGCGATCTCGCTGGCGAGGCGATGGTGAACTTGTCAACGCGATAGAATCGAGTTTCATGCAAACTACAGTGGTGTTGGTAGGGCACCGATAATAACGCAATGCTGACACCGTTCGTAGCATACAAGGCTGCTTGTAATTGGAACGATGACGTTATCGCGACCCAGCACAAATGTCTTTTGGTAAAGTCCATCTACTTGGTTAGCATCAGTTATCAGCACTATCAATAACTGACGTGCGCACTAAACGCGTTTTTACTGCGCTACTTGGCCAACTAAGAGTGTAAACAAGCGAAACAGTCAACAATGGGGGCAAAGGGAAAAAGAGAAGACCGAACTGGACAGTGAGTGGAAAAGTAGCTCTCTCGATCATGCTCTAGTTTGGTCACTAGTAGTTTTGTCTTGCTATGTGTATAGTCATTCGTAATGGTACCAGTGACACCACAGACAAACGAGTGTCATTCGGAAACAAACTGACAATCGCACAACGAAACACGGAAGTGTCATGCACAAGTAAGTCTGGAATCAAGCATGAGTACGAGCAGATTAGGAATCACTGAGCACAGATTACTGAGGCTGTCACACAACCAAACTTAAGAGAAATAAATGACTACGACTAACTAAAGTGAGAACAATTGCAATCAACTGGTGACGAGTCTCAAGTGTTGGGAAAGAATTAAAAACAGCGAAAGTGGTAGCAGTGTGCAAGTTGAATCGGAGGCAAACTTGTGAAAACAACTCAACAGACACGAGGTGGCGAGCGAGAGAAGAAAAATTAGTTCAAGGTGGGGAAACAGGGAATGCGATGTGTGTCTGCGAAAAGGTGGCAGAGAGAGAGAGAGAGAAGGGACAGTGAGGTGAGCAAGCGAGTGGCGGACAAGATGAGAGCCGTTTGTTCCAAATGACTCTGCTTGATTACAACTGGCAGTGCTTGCCGATGTCGAGTATGGGGAGAAGCAATGGCGCGCACCGAGCCAACATTGCCTTTCTAAACTGGTATGCCTCATCATGCTAGCCCAAACAACCAGGCACACCGGGAGCACGATTAGTGCTGATTAATAATTGATCACTTACAATTGGACCGTAGTCAGTCCAGTACTAACATTGAAGATGCTGGAACAAAAGTAACACTCCCACCCAATGAATTCCAATTGAGAATCATGATTGAGGTCGAGTGCTGCCGGCAAGACCCATTGAGCTAGCACGCAAAAGGTAGTCGAGTAGAAGCAATCAATTGGCCGAGTGGCCACCTAGATCCAGTGTGCGGTGAGAGACAAGTGCTATTTCACTGCCAAGGAGTCCTGAGCCGGACCGAGCGAAGCCAGCCAAATGAGCTAGCTATAGCATCTTACTGCGACGGCGTTATTTTCATAGACGTGGCAGCCTATAGTGGATAGGCAAATTGAAACACGACTTAGTGTTTCTGTCATGGATGGTGGTCGATGGAGCGAACAGGCGGCAGGCAGTCTGTCGAAATGTCCAGATGGTGCGCAGTGCGCACTAAATGCAAGGAAAAGTACGCAATAAAGTGGCCTTCCATGGAATCGAACAGAAGCGAGAATTGACACTACTACAAGTCATTACAAGGAGATAAAGCTCTACTTGAGGGATCGCGTACCTAGCCAAGAAGCAGTGGTAAAAGCTTGCCTCTTCCACTCAGCACGTTTCCAAATGTCATTCAACCTGACACACGCCTGGAATCCAATGGCAAACGAGTGCCACAAGCTAACGCTTCCGCTTGGTGGCATTTAATGTTGTGGTCCAAAACCAATTTATTTTTAGTTAAATATCAAAAATACTATTAGGTTTAATGTTAGTTAAAATAAATTTATGCCTAAAATTCAAACCATGTTGTCTTACCCTTGCTGTTTAAATACGTAGCTTTAATTCAGATAGATTGCTAAAGAAAACACTAAACAAAATGCATAGAAGTCGTAATTAAAGATTAGTGGACAAACGTTTGATAGAGCACAAACACAGAAATATTGATTGGTCAATTCTTATATAACTAGGTTGCCATGACAAAAGAGAAAAACGTTTGTCGAGAAAACTGGAAATGACATCGACAAAACAATCTGATTGGAATAATGAAAGAAAAAACAAGACTCGCAATGAATAGGACTGGTGCGAGAAAATATATTGTGGCAATAGAATCAGTGAAGCATGGACACGTACTGACACTGGTAGTGTTGCTCATCAGTTCACAATCAGGAGTCCAGTTGAGAAGAGCAATGACAATGAAAGAACAAGGAAAGTCATTTGGTGCGCGCAATAAACAACCAATTGGATGGTGACACGCACCTTGACAGTCGAGTCACGTACCTGATTAAGGTCTGATTGTCAACCAAACAGGTGCGTTACACACAGCACGTGCTATCCCACAGGTTGCAGCAAGGAATGAGACTTGAGACACGTGTGGCCGGTAAGGTCTACAAGGTGGTATGCGGTGGGCAGGGTAAAGCAAGAAGTGCGCCTCGGGTGAGCACCGATGCGACTCGAGTCAATGAGTAGCAGCAACAGACAGTGAAATATCAGTCACAAGACGGCCTTATCGTGGGCGATGGTTAGTCGCAAGATGGTGATAAGTCTGTTGCACCACTCTACCCGTACACACCAAACAGACACACCACACTACACCGATGACAGACAAAGTACGCTGACGAAGCTCGGATTGAAAGCTCAAGCGACCAGTGCCCACTGGCATCCGGTAACAGTCTGTGCCCACCATCGATCTTCACGATCGCACTCAATACTCGGACGAAAGTAAGAGTCCACTAGTCTTGTCATGCAACATATTTAGCGACACGACCGAGACCTGCATTTATAAACATATAAATGAATACAGTTTGCGCTCAGCGAGTACTCGTCTGTTGCCATCACCAAAACACAAACCTGGCTGTGTTATGGCACTACACTTACCTGCAAAAAGATCAAGGTAAACTCGTTAGGCGCATGGTGAGGAGGCACGTCCCACTGCTACACGAGTAGCGCTAAGGCTGCGCGTCTCGCTGCTGGCTATGGCTTGGCAATGAGCCGACCTGCACTGCGATGCCACCAAGTGCTGTGGGTGTGCGCATCCACCATCAGCACTGCACCACCAACATGGTCCAGTCATGCACCATATGTTCTAGTGATCCATTCAAGATTACTCACTGTGATCGGTCAAACCGTTCACCAACTACATCATGCACTGGACATCTTGACTAAAGTCTCTACAAAAACAAACAACGTCATTGTCAACCATGTCCCAAAATTCAAACTTCAAACACTGCAGATGTTTTGATATGATGATATAAATTTAGAATCGAGTATGGCGTCAGCGTTCTTAAATAAACGTGCACAGGATGTGAAACATTTGTAATAATAATAATAATAATATATATATATTTATATAATATATGAAATTATGAGGAAACGATGACAAGCTCGATGGTCAGAATTATCGAATCGGATCATTCTAATAACCACTATACTTGAACATTTATTGCCAGTAATGTGTCCACTCCCAAGGTGGCAAATCAATAGAACCACAAAGATACTATCTGTAATGGATGGTGTTCAAAATAAACCAACGACACAAGACCAACATAGAATATTTTTGAATAAACACTTGACATAAAGGCGAACGTGATACGATAAAAGAAAATGCACACAAATGAAAGTACACTGATTGTTATTTTGAATTTTAAAGGACACACACACAAGCAGACAAAAGAAACCCCGCTGAGTAAGAGGTTTTCAACATCAATCACTTAATGAAATTCTGAGCAAGGTTCAAACAATTAATGCTGTGACACTGAGTGAGTCTCGGCGACAAAAGGGATTGCATCAGATAGTAGATGGGCACTGGTTTTAGTGTTATTCCGCCAAGCGACCGAGACTCACGTCGATTGCACTTAGAGATTAGTACCAGGGATTAGCTAGTGCCGAGTGGTCCAACGTAGACAGACAGACAATGAGCGGCCCTGTTTCCAAGGCCTAATAGACAATCAAATCGAGATCCCCGCTATATTGACCGTTCCACAAGAAGATAAAGTACATCATCCCAAATTAGATCTTGTATCACATAAATCGGATACTATTATCGCAATGAAATTCGATCTAATTGGCAACCAATCCAGCGATGCGAGAGAAAGAAAGAACGAGTGACTACCAGACAATTCTAGGAACATCATTAAAAACGTCAAGAAGCTACTTTCGCAATTGGACGCGTGATTGTGCAACGAAAGATGTGATGAAAGCGTAAAATTGACTTCTAACCAGTTCGATTCACCCATTGGTGTCATCTGGGACACCAGATGATTAATAACGACCACCACAGGGTTACTTAATCAGTCTAATCGGTCAACGTGTGCCGTGCGTGCCTGTGCGAATTGGCAACTTCTGTGTCGCAATGGCGGCTCTCTCAATGACGTCACACTGCCGACAGTGTAAGAGAATATTAAGTTTAAATGCACCCAACGAATAGCAGAATAGAGCTACCAAGCAGATTTACGCAGTGCGGCCGCCGGAGCCAAGTCTGTCAGCGAGTGGGTGCCACACCTGGCCTCAAGAGAACCTACAGTTGATACTACCTAGGTACGAGTCGTCACGGCTTTTCGCTCCATTGACTCCTATGTTCCAAATGCAGAGAATTATGAAAAACAAAATAGTTCAAAGAAAACTATTTTTAAATAAAAATATTAATTTTTGCTTTAAATATATTGAAAATAAATAAGAGGAAGCGTAATAGAACCAATGGTTTGCTTCATCTAATTACGTTATACGCTTGAAAACGAAATGTTTACTTACATGGAACAAAAGAAGCTTCTCGTCAGAACTAAGTTGACTTTGGTAAGAAAGCCATTGATAATTTTGAGATAAAAAATAGACTAATTGAGCACAAAATATGGTATGGTTGAACAAAAAAGCGTGATGCTGTTGTAAGTTTTCCAATTAATAATCAAAACAAGTTCGTCTCTCGTATGTAGACTCCAATCTGACTTCTCTTGTCAATTAGTTTTCTACTCTTCTCAATTGAATCGGTAAGCAAGAAAGAATCAGTAGTTTCTGGGAGTGTTGCAATAAACAAGACATTCCACTTCTTTTTCTAGTAAGATTTTGTCCTTTAAGTTTGTTAAATGCTGAGAATGGAAAAACAAGTACCACGCCAATGTAAAGGTAAGCTTGACAGATCAAGTAAAATCGTTAAACGCACACCCCAATGACTCACAATATATATAGCAGAAAGAAAAATGAATAAAAACAAAAAAGATGCCTAGTCAGGGTCATCGATGGTAATGAATATAACAGCGTTATTATTGATCCTGGGATTTACTCGAAAGACAGTTGGCGCAACGAGGAAGTCTATTTTTTACAAATAGATGAGATTCAAAAAGATGAAGAGATGAGGTGGAGTTGTTGAGGGGATTTCGCAGAGGTGTGTGTGTGATTGCGAGATGCGCCTTGAAGGGACAAGTCTGATGGCAGACTAGTGCTGCTAGTGACGCCAGTGTCTAGACACCGAGTGAGTGGTTTGCTTGTGCTTTGATCATCCAAGTTGATGGAAGGAGAGGAACGACAGGTCGGGCTGAGGATGAGCAGAATGGTACCGAGTGGGGAGCAGTTGTATTCTGTGTGGCCAGTGCACTCCACTCCACTCCACTGCAGTGTGACCAAAGCGAGCACACTCAGCCAGCCACCGAGTCGAGTCGATCTCCTCTCCGCACTACACATAGCCTCACATAGCCACTCACACTGCCCCTCCACACACCACGTTACATAACAAACAGGGCGTTCGAGTGGCACGACATCTCGTGTCACATCAATTCAACCACTTAAAATCTAATTCATAACAGTGTTGCCTCAAGTTTTGTTACTCTTCGAATTTACATGGAAAAGTGAAGCAAAGAGAGAAGTAGACAGTGTTTGATTTAAGCATTGGGAAAGCTACCCTGCTTACAATAGTTTGTTGTTACTGGGTGACCCAACACATTACAGGCACACGACACAAACTTGCTGCAAAAGGCACGTTTTACCACTAGCCGAGCCGAGC
>WURS02016686.1:0-12128 GCA_011762765.2 Rhinocypha anisoptera | reverse complement strand
ACTTTCGACACATCCATGACTCCATCACCACATTTCTCCTTCAACTGGCGATGAATTTCAATCGGTGTCACACCACGCAAATGCAAAAAATAAATGATTACACGCTGGTGGTGTAACGAAAACGTCGCCATTTTAAGTATCGAAAACAGTTCTCATTCTCGCGGCTGTCGCTATAGGTTCTGTCTGTCGTACAGTGCTGCCATCTCTGCCACGCATTGATAAAGAGTGCCCGCTCATTTTAAAACAAACCGCATGTTTCTATCTGTTTTCAGTCCGGAGAAAAAAAAATTGGAGGCCTTTAATGCACCTCGTATATCACTGTGAGGGGTAGAAATCCAACATTGGTGAACGCCATTTGGATTTAAGTCCATCATTCCCGAACTGTGGCAGACGCCCTAAAGTTTATGGTAAACTGCTGGTAGCACGCGGGAGGAAACTGACCTCCTTACAAGGCGTTTATCACCAGCGTTCAGTTTGGCCCTCGCTGATGCTTTCCCACGAAGTTCTAAAATAGTAATAAAAATCAAATTTTAGATAAAATAATTGAATAATCCATAAAATCGAATTTGAGATTTGCAGGAAAAAGATACATCTCGGAGCAAACGCTCCCCGACCGAAAATAACTAGGCCGTCACTTTTTAAATCTATAAATCACTCCGAAATCCTTCGGAAACATCAATTTAAAATCACAATGTAAGGAATATCGCCTCTCACATAATAATCGTCTTGCTCTCCATCGCAATGCCTTCCCTCTCGACTTAGCACGCAAAAGAGTCGACGCGAGACCTGGATGAATCTTCAAGCAAGTCGAAGAGGACACACAGAACCAAGAATCTGGCTACCGAGGTGACCGAACAGAGCGACCCGCACACTGATGCAAGTGGCGGCTACATAACCTCACAAACCCCCGAGTTAGACTGCGACCTGACGGCGGCCAATTCGTCCCTTTCCACCACATTCACCTCCGACGCCACCGGGAGAACGGAGAACCGTACTGCGCGGAGTTCCAAGGGTTCCAAGGACCACAGGCACGGACGCAGCATAAACAAAGGTAACACTATCAATGAGAATAAAAATGGCCTTGAGTTGAGTAGGGTGCAGCTCCTAATCATTTCCGGACCGCCTAAAGTGGATTTTTGAAACTCTCTCCTTATTAAACTTGCTCGTTTAAAGAAAAGTCACATAGACGGGGAGAGACGGTCACACTACAGATAAGAGAACAGGAGAGGAGAAACTCTCCGGTAAAGAGAATAGGCATGCACATTTAGACTTGATAGAGGGAATTTGAAGAGCATAAACAGGGAACAGGTAGTAAAGTTTACTAATTTCGGTAGCATAACAGAGAAAAATATCAGGATATCAGATGAAGAATAGCATTAGCAAAAGAGACCTTTGCGAAAAGGGAGGAATTGATAATCGGGACCTTAGGCAAAGACTCGAATAAAATATTTGAGAAAACCATCATATGAAGCATAGCATTGGATCCAAAGCCTGGTCCATGAGGAAGGATGATGAGCATAGATTGGAGGCATTTGAGATGTGGGCTTGAATGGAGGTGACATGATGGACAGGAATACTAACGAAGAAGTGCTGTGAATGGTAAGGGAGGTGAGGCGATTGTTGCATGAAATCCAAAGAAATTTTTCTGTATCAAATATTTGAAAGTAAAAATTCTCCTTATCTAACAGACATTTTCCACAAGAAACTTCTAAACCAGATCCATTGCACCCATTCAAATCCAGACCTCTTCTACCTCCCAAGTTACCATGCCACTACCTATCAAAATTCCTACTAAATCACATCCATTGCATTCTGGAACTCCATCCCCACCTCATTGAAGTTAAGTTGAAAAAATAAATTTAACAATAAACTATATGAATACCTACTTCAACAGCAAGAAAGTTTTATGTAAACTGTGAATGTTTAAATTTGGCATGGGTTGTATTTTTTTTTCCTTTCTGTATTTTCTGTGCTTGTATCTGCCAATGTCTCTCCGAGGAATGATGTTTTTTCCCAATTGCATAGGGTTTGCCCTAGAAAATTTAATAAAATCAAATCAAAAAAGAAGAAGAAGAAAATCAAAGAAGCCAGGAAAGGTGAATGGAAGGGGTACTCAGAGGCAATGGGTTGATCAGGGTTGTGATAGAGAGTATAATGTTGAGCAATCAAGGTAGGGGCTGGATAAGGAAAGGGATTTAAGATAGATTGATAGGTGGAGATTTAGTTTAAGAGAGATTTAGTTAAGATGTAGTGGGACTAATCTAACCTGAAGCTCATCAAAACCTACCTTAACCGGTATAATACCCTTAAAAAAAGGGAATTTGTAGTAGATGAGAATACCTTACACCCAGGTATCCCAGAGACAGGAATAGAAAGAGGTACTGTGTGATCTGAAGTTAGACAAGGCAGTCCAAATAGGTTATCGACAGACTTACTTTAAGGGTTCAGGAAAAGGAAAAAGCTTTTATAAAAATATTCAAAGACATGATAAAGGAATATGGCCATCAGACTTCGTAAGGTTGATTTCAACTCCAAAGAAAGCAAAAGTGTTAGTAGGTATGAAACTTTGGATATAATTAGTTTGTTCCATAAGCAGCCAAGAAAGTTTTAAAAGATAACTGTAAAACTAGCAAATATTAATTAAGTTGTAGGGAAGACAGAGTAGTGACACAATAGTGGCAATAAGTAAAAATGGTGTTCTTATTACCACTACTGTGTCACAAGTTCTGTCTTAATATTCGGATTCTGAGTATTCATATTCATTAAAGACTTGAGGAGTGGAGAGAGGGTGAAAGTGATGAATGTTTTATAGAACATAGGAGTGAATTACAAGAATAGGCATCTCATCCGAAACCTGTAACCCAGCAAGTAAGCTGCAGCAAGTAAGAAAGCAGTACCAGGCAAAGACCTGGAGTAAGTTTGGCAGGGTAGTAGAACAATTCTGTCAGTTGTCTCCTGTGCTTTTGAATTTGTATTCAAGAAGAGAAGATGAAAGAGGAATGGGTAGCTCTGGAATCAGAAATTAAAATGGGTGGGGCACTCATGTCGTCAGTTGGATTAGTAGATTATCAAGCAATAATTAGTCAATCATCTAAAGGAGTTCACTCTTGCTAAGCCCATTGCAGGACTGATGTGAAAAGTGAGATAAAAATAAAATGTAAGAAAGCAAAAGTAACCAGATTTTTTAAAAATAAGAAGGTTAACTTAGGAGAGCTTAAGTTGTAACAGAGGTAAGTTAGAGGAAAGCTAGAAGTTAGCAGAGTTAAATTAGAAGAAAGCAAATTAGGAAAAATAATTACATCAGCAAAAGAATTATTTTTTTAAATATGGGAATTGATGATAGGAACCTTAAGTAAAGATCTAGAGAAAAGGTTGGTGAAGATACTCATTTGTAGCTGTACCACTCCAAAACTAAATCACTGAGGGAAGATGAGCATAGATTGGAAGCTTAAGATGAGTATACAGTGAAGGATGGAGAAAGTAAAATGGGCAGAAATAAAAACAAAAGAATTTTTTGGGAATAGAAGGTAAGAAGCAACTGTTGGGATATATTCAAAGAGTGTAGAAATATGTATGGAAAATTCCTGTTAAGAAAGCAACTATGATAAAAGGAATAATTGAAGCTGGTCCAAAAGTTTTCATGGTGTATGGATGATGAAGGCTGCATGGCTTCAAAAAGAATGATTGCCCTATCAAAAAATAGTATTACACAGAAGGAAGCTATGCATAAATACATTAATGTGGAGTTCATATCTACAAAAGAGAGATATGGAGTCATTTGAGATGGCAAAAGGCAAATAGATGTGATGGCAGAGAGTTGTGATGCGAGATGGGGAATTAAATAGAAGAGGAAAAGTGGAAAAGACCATAAAGCAATGGATGACAATTACAATGCACATAAATTAATCTTTTCCTCATTTTCTATCTACAAAAACAATCAGTATCCCAGGAAGCAATCAGGAAGTGAAAGGGGCATCCTCTTTCTCTATCCTATGGGTGCTTAGATTCATACGTAAATGTGTTTCTTCCCCAGTGGAGTTTTCATTGAGGTAATTGGACACTTTTGAGTAAAGAAGTAAATTTCCTGAATTCTCTTTTAACTATCTATCCTTGGTCCTTTGCCAAATACATACAAAATTTAAAGATCTTAAAAATTATCATAATTCCTAATGAAAGTGGTCAAACAAAGTGACAATGCATTCTTTTTTAAGTCATTTTCCAAAAAGGCCTTACAGATAATTAATATGTCGTAATACTTACAAATTTATTAATAGTTTCTCAAAATTAATAACAAACATGTACATTAGCAACCTTTGTCATAACTCATGAATATCAATTTGTCTTTCAGATAGAGACAAAAGTTTGGCTTCAATAAATTCCCACAATGAAATATCAAGTGTTGTAAACCAACAATTGAAACAGATGCGCATCAGTGTAGGTCAATTGGAAAAACTCATAAGCATTCAAAGGTAAGAAAATGTAAGATTTTACCTGTTTATAATCAGTTAGCACAAATAAAATTTTATTATATGGATTTTATGCCTGCTTGAACATTTTTGAAATGTCCAAGACTTTAAGCCTTAAATCCAATTCAATGAATCATGGCTATTGTACCTCCACCATGGTTTTATAGAGCATTAACTGGTGATTACAGAGGCAAAGGTAACAGCTCCATGTTATCACTATCTTCATAAATTAGAGAAGCATAAAATTGCAAACAAGTTCTCAAATCTACCAAAAATTAACCACAAGTTTATTAATGCACAATCCAGAGATCAGATTGTATTGTTCAGGATTCCTCATTCAAGCTAATAATTAGCATTTAATAAAAAATAGATACCATACATTAGATACTACAATCTACACTATTATACTTTAAACAAACATCAGAATGCATTAAAATCTGTCCACATTTTCTATCCCGTCAACTTAAAGGCATGGTAAACCATTAAAAATGTGACTTCTGATTAACCATTACAGCAAACCCTTCCATAACATTATGTGACCTTTTTCTTTAGCTGATTTTTTAACAATGTTATTCTGGTGTAATATTTTACCTTGTCAATTTTCCAGTACAGGTGGCCCCCAAGTTACATTATTAATTCGCTCCAGTACCAACTACATATGACAATATTTGTATGTTGGAAATTACTGGATAACATGATAACAATAGAGCTGGAAAACTGCTACAAAAGTGTTTTTCTAAGGAAAATTTTTAAAAAATCAATGGATTCTTACAAAAATTAATTTAATTAATTTTTAGTGGTCAGCTTAATATGATTATCACATTAAAACTCATGCTTAGCAATATTTTCATGGACAAGGACGGCATAAAAGGAAAATTTCTGAAATTTTGTCTAATAACCTTTCGCGGGCCACAGTAAATGGCACCGGGGGCCGCCAGTTGGACAACCCTGATATATAATAAGCCTGAATATGACAGCCGGATAATTTACTCGTACTCAGAGGCCGTAATATCCCAATTTTAAAATTATCGGCAAAAGCTAGGATAGCGAGAGCACATGGAATCCTTCTGGGCTTATTGGCACTCCGCGGTTTAAAAATGTATTCCTAGTACTGCATCTCGTTCTCTGCATGCCTCCTGGGTTTTCAGCACGCTCATTCGATCCAATCGGCAACAATTTTGCCCTGGAATTCCGCTGGTGTCTTTGGGTCGAAGGTCAACTGAAGACGCCGGCTGTTGGAATTACGGATAAACTGTCGTCGATGGAAGTCGGATGTCAGACCCCGAAAACCCGGGAGCAGTGCGTAAATCATAAAGAATAATAAAAGGCGAAATAAAAAATAAACAAACACAGAATAACATTAAATTAATGTAATATCATAAGCTCTGAGCTTGATACGTAAATGGATTTAGGTTGTGAGACTTACTCATTCCTTTATATTTGCAAATTTGAAAATGGAAGGAATGGATTTCACATGGGAAGAAAAAAGATTCCACACACACTATGCTATGCGTAAAAATTAATCCTGATAGGAGAAATTCAATGTGACCTGTAGCGATGTTCGAATGTCTGCCGGATTGTAGAGATTATACTAATTGTAACGTGTAAATATTCTCGGCGGAAATCCGTTGCCTCAGGAGTAATTTTATGGAATTTGTTCAGCACATTAAAATGAGAAGTTTAACTTGGTAATCCCACAAAATATTGAATTTTTTTAAACGTGACCTGTTTCGAAAATACGTCATCATAATCTGATGATGACATGTACTGCCGAAACCTAGGTCGTGTTTAGCAAAAGAATTTTGCGTGGAATTACCAAGTGAAGTTTCTCTCATTTCAACATTCTCAGAGGAAACATTTCTACGGCAGACAACTAAGAACCTATAAGGTTCAAAGACTTGTTACAAATACCAGAATCGTACAAAATGCGTGAGTGAATCATACTATTAGAGGGCATACACAACTAGTAACAAGCAACTGAACGAATGTGTGGTTCTTTAACAGGAGAACTAGATTTCTAAATTTCAATCAGCAGAAATAGAGTCAAGAAGAATACGAAATAATGACCAAATCAATATATTCAACCTACACCGCTCCACATAAACACTCGCAGTAACACCAAAATATGTGACGATGGAAGTGATAATTCCAATACAGGTAACGAACGAGAACCAGTGGGGGGGGGGGCGGAAGTGGGCGCAAAGTGGGTAATCATATTGTAAAAGGATCTTGGAATCTCAACAGATTCCAAACTTAATTTCAATGGGCATATACTATTAAAAATAAAATAATGTCCCGCTTAGGCCTCCCATACCGCCTCACGTAAATAACTGACCCATGAGCGTTACACCTGTGTTTTTTCAGTATATTGCCCTTCTGCTCCTAACGTATTGCTCCCCCTTTATATATATGGGCGATGTCCGCTCCCATCAATCCGGCTTCACTCAACAGTGCTACAAATTTTTTCACCAAAATAGTTCAATTCCGAGTCCCGTATCTTTACACAGCTTCCAAGGATATCATTTTTATCCTCACTTTCCATCTCTCGTCTCCCTGACCAAATATCAAAAATGGATTTTAAAATCCCTATACGGCAACATTCAACTCCCTCACTGACAAAGTTCACTGTGGAGGCCGTCACTTGGTGGAAATCCATGATAGAATGATGGTTTTTTATGTAATTTTTATCTTTTGTGGAAATATAAGTTATTTTTTAAAAAACTATCATTCCCTCACTGACTGCCCTTAACTGCTCTCCCTCATCAATTTCCACGTACCTTCACGTCCCACCCGTGATCACTCACTACTCCACGTGCCCAAAATGACTATCAATGATTAAGAGCTCACTTTTCTATAGTTTCAGGCATAACTATGTGGAAATCCATTTCTGAGAAAAAGGAATAACGTGCTCCGTATTTTTCCACTTGATTTTTAATCTGGTACGACTAGTTTCAACGCTACGGCGTCATCTTCAGGTACCGGGAAATAGGAAATGGTAGGAAAATAGGAATAGGAATGGTAGGAAAATAGCGGGGATCCATGAAAAATAGTAATTGCGGAAGGGAAGTGAGCAGCCTCTCCTTTTTCCTTATTTCTAGCTTCTCCGACAGTAAATTCTGCGGATCACCACGCTCAAGATTAATAATCAATTAACGGGACTCTATATTATATTCTGTCTCCTTTAATGACATGTCATAATTGTGAAGCACCGCATTAATGTAAGAGGTTCAGTATTCGTCACTGCGGATACTAACGAGTAAAAACGTGAATGAAGGCGTACACAGCAACCAAAGCCCCAAATTCATTAGGGAATAAAATATATTATACAATTTCAGATAAAACAGGAGAATTTTATTATGAATTATTCCATATGTAAGTTCTTATTATAATATCTTTTTTTAACGACACGCATTAATTTAAAACTGATATCAGCCAACAAATTCAGAGTTGCCGGTGTTGCCTATCTATATTACAAGTACGAACTTTATTTCCGCTTTCCTAAGAGATGTTAGGTCTCGTAAAAAAGGAGAGACTAAAATAAGAATAAATTACAAAAAAAGTAGCATTCACCTTTTCCTTTTAAATTCGCATGTTTATATGTGGTTCGGAGTCCCAACCTTCATTCGTATATTGTAGCCGGGTGAGTTTAAAAGTCTGCGCCGTCGTATTCATAGTATCAAATTAATAAAATGTTCATGATGAAGCTCTAGGTAAACCCTTAATGATTTTAACACGGGTGACAAAAGGTAGTGAGTAATGACTAAGAACTCGAAAAAGAATCTGCATACCTTTTTACCGTATACTCTTTTCATCTCGGAGCCTTCACGGACGCGTCCTTGACCATGCGGATGATTTCTCGGAACTCACAAAACACCAAAACATATTATAAATCTTTCAACCGCTGCTCCCATCATTACAGATGAAAGAAGTTCATCCTCCCGGCAATTACATATTAGAGCGGCCTCAAGGAAGTGCTAAAGTCTTCAAGCACCGTGATCGTGCTGGGCATCCAAAGGTATTATTTATATTGTTTTCGGTTTGATATCTTCATTGCAGCCTTCATTCTTCGACCCGCGTCAGAAGCCTGTCCTTAAATAAACCTTTTCACTTGAAAACGTCCTTCACATATCGCATTTGAAATTTGTGTCCTAAACCACGCCCATTGAGTAACTCTTGGAGAGCAATTTTAACTTGCTTGAGAAAGAAATGACCTTTTTTTTTAAATTTCTTCGCGGGCATTCAATTCATTTAAGACCACACGCCGTAAATAAATTCGTTTTCATCTTCAACTCTATCTGAAAAAAATACCAAGCTGTTTACTGTGGATGTGGTGTAATTGAGGGAGATGGAAAGACGGGAAAGTGCTATCTTTCCCGCTTACCTTCGGTGAAAAATATAGGTGTTTACCGGGTGATAGGAGTTGATATCACGCAGCGGTCAAATATGATAGAAGAATTCTTTGATTTCAAGCGCTGTAATTAAGTAGTTATGTTTTTCGGAGCGCAGGTTCGCATAACTTCGGCAGTGTGGACTCCAGATAGGATTACTCGCTCTAAGTTTTCCCTTGGCGGCACGCATTTTATTATATGTTATTTTTATTAACTACATTTTTTTAATAGTCATAATATTCAAAAGAGATTCTGAAATGGAAAACCCCAGCAACCAAATCTACATCCAATCATTGTTAATATAGTATTACTTCTCAAATTTTTTAATTATACTTCGTTTCTAGTCTTTTCGAGCTAGGTACAAAATTTAATGTATATTTTCAACCTTTAAATTAGTAGCTAAATCTATCACATAGCTTTATTTTATAGATTTCAATTGTACTTTGAACCCATTTTCTTGTGAATGTTTTAGCGAAAATGTTTTAAATTTACAGATAATGTTTCATATTTTACAGATACAAACTCTTTACATTTTTCAAATAATAAATCTAAAAATGTAAGAGTTCAACATTTATTTACATGTTTTAAGATAATAACAAACATTTCGGATATACGATGGCTCGCAAGGAAACTTTATACAATCACTTATTTCACTCTTTCTTAATTAACTTGAAAATCACCGAAAAAATAGTTTTTTATTGTACTCCGTCAAATCAGCTATTCAAGTACATCATTGTTAGAATAGAGAATAAAAGCCTGTTAAGATTTTAGGTTACGATATTTATGTTACAATATGTGAGAATTAAAACGCAAAGTTTCTTTAGCAGTTTAAATGATGTAAGCAAGGATAAATTTTCGGGTGCTCACCCAAGAAAACGTATGGCATGTCTCATAATGAAAGGTTTGGAAAATCCTCAAAAACGTTTAAACAACATGTTCTTCATAGTCCGGGAGGTTTGGAAAACAAACTTTCTCTTTTAAGGAGATAAACTTTCGAATTAGCTTTGCCACCAATTATCTCGATTCGAAAATGACCGTTGACGGCTGAGAGTTCTAAACAACTGTTACCTTATGTTGCTGAAAATATTGCTCAATCGATGAAGGGCTTTGGTTTCCTATCAAAGATTTCGAATGATAAATTGCATCTGATTTCCAAACATTCGTAATCACAAGAATTTATTTCTAATTCCTAAGATGTATGGAGGCACTAGAGAAGTAAAAGAGTATTTTATTTGGTAGTACTTTGGTCCATTTTCCTCCCCTGGGCTTTCTTCAAAGTAATGAAAATGATTTTATAATATTATGAGAAATTTAAAGACAAGAATGATATAGAACATATGTGTTATTACTAAAAACGTATAAATGTTTTTGTTATGCACCTATATATATTGTTTAAAATTCTGCCATATTTCAACGAAATAAAAGTGCTTTATATGGTGAAAAGATTGCCGGATGGCATTTCGTGTGAGGAGAAATAAGCCCGGGGGAACTAGAAAAAAGCCAAAAATATTCAAAATGCGAAAATTCAATTTTACTTGACCGCAAATGTTGGACTGAAGAGACGAAATACATAGCTGTCTGCTCGTTTGAAAAATACTGGTATACATAAAGGCAGCCTATATCATTATTTTCAAACTAGTAGAACTAAAATCTCCGTCGAAGGGCGTCATACACGTGTCAAATGTCATACGTTACCTTTAGCCCCCATAAATCGACCAATGCCCATCATCAATTAGGTTTCATAGCCGACTTCTTGTTAGGACTTGGCCCTTCGAACCAATGAGAAAATTAACCTCCTAACCCCTCCCTCCTCCAAGTCATATTCGGACCTCCCTCTGTTCACAAAACTCGCCTTTATTGCTTGTTATCTCTCGGCACTGCAGGGCATTGAGGCGTCCCTCCCCTTATGTGGGGCTGGGGCTGAAAGACAGCGGAGAGGTGGGGATGGGGAGGTCCGTGATGACGGCTTCTAGATACCCGGCTCTCATCGAGACCATGGTTTTACGCCACTGGTCTACCGACATGATATAATTGGCTATCTCAACGAACGATATCCTCAAGTGCCAATGAAAGTCACTGAAAATAGGCAGCGAGATTCATTGAAAAATCGATGCCGCATGAGCTGAGTGAAAAACAAGATTCAACGATGCACGTGCTTACTAAAGTCAATAGTGTTTGCACTACGCTGGATCTCTTACTATGTACTGCAAACGGGACACATCAGTCTCAGGTTAAGCTCCATATTTTACTATTTAACGGACATTTAGCATTGAATAGTAATTAAAAAGTTCGGTTGAGATGAAGGGATTATATCAAGCTCAATCCATAGTAATATATGAGCCAAGAGAAATAAATATGGAATGAGTGACAGTTTGTGGAAGTTTTGAGTATTTTTTTAAAGTTTTTATTTGAGAAATTTATATGAGAAATCATTTTTATATTGAACGGAAAAATATCTGAGTAACTGAAAAACGGTTACAGAGCAACTTTTCATTTTTAACTTCATTGAGAAACTAATACCAGAAAGAGTGATAACAACGTCATTTCTATATATATACTTGGGAAGTCAAAGCAACGAACGCAAACTCGGTAGTACGGGACCAAATAAGTTTTCCCAAGCAACAGAAAAGGACGAAACTAAGGCCCAACTTAATTGCCTTCAAATTTACACATGAATCGTTGTCTTCTGCGATACTTCAATGCCTCAGTCATTATTCTTCCGTCTCCAGTCCCCGCCGTTACCTATATTTTGAAACTTTTCTCAAAGCTAAACAGAACTTTAATTAAACAAGACTAGGGGAAGAAGAAATGAGAATCCCGAGTCAAGTTTCCCTCGGGCTCTAACCGGGTCCATATGAGGGCAAACATTTCAGCGGGGGACAATAGACAAAGGCGGGGTTCGCAAGGACATGGACTGGGTCGAGGAGGTCGGCATGAGGAGAGGCGGCCGAATAATTCCGCCTCCGCTCGCGTAGATAAGAACGATCCAGGTCATGAAAGGTAAACGAAGGGTGGAAATTAGTAAAGTTTCGGCTAACTAGGAGCTCCTATGAATGAAGAAAGTACGTAGGAAGCCGGAGGGGGGGTTGAGGTAAAGAACTTGGGTCCGAGGAGAGAGATTGAGGGTGCAGGAAAGACAAAGACCCGCCTCCCCGGAAGAGAGTTTCGGTAGGAGACCACTCCCTGTGTATGCAGAGTGAAGGGGTAAGTACGTAGGTAATGGAAGGGGGGGGGGGGGGGGCGAGGACCTAAGATCGGAAGGGCGTCGGGTAGG
>WURS02016676.1:0-12128 GCA_011762765.2 Rhinocypha anisoptera | reverse complement strand
ATTGTTTCCACAACTAAGATCAATACCAAACACTCAGTAAAGTTACTCGAGTCAAGTTGTGAAAACCAAACTATACTCCGTTCTAGATGACCACTTATATATACTTTCGGACTTAATTGAATTCACTTGAGTTAAATTAGTTTAGAATTTGGGTTTAGTATAAATACTAGTTTGCTTTTTAATTAGTTTTACTAGAAAATTGAAATGATTTTTTTCACCCATTCATTCAAAGCCAAGTGTAGATTGTTTTCGAAACAAAGTTGAGGGCATAAACATTTCTAAACTGGCCAAAACTTTCAAAAAACGGAACCACTTGCTATTATGTTTAACCCTTTCGCTCCCTACTGCGCTATCGGGATGTATGTGTCCCGCTCATTCAATTAGCAATATAAGGCTTATCTTTTACTAATTTTCTTTGGTATCGAAAGGGTTAATACAGCAATTTTTAAAAAAAGTACTGATTGTAAAGCGTCGTCTTCCTTTTGTAAAAAACAGCGGAAAAGCAGCCGAGAAAAAACTTGCGCTACGAAGGATTCGATACGTTAGATTCAAATCGGTAATAAATTCGAACCACAATAGTGAAAGTTAGATTCAAATCACAACAATGAAAGTTAGATTCGAATCACATCAACAAAAGTTGGATTCAAATCGGTGATGAATTCGAATCACAACAACCAATGTTGGATTCGAATAAGTGTTAAAAATGCGAATCGAAAAATATTAGTTAACTAATAGTTAACTTTTAGTCTACAATAAATAAAAAGGTAACTTTAATCAAACTTTTAGTTGTGAATTTCTAAAAGATTGCTTTTAGATTGCTTAAAAAAAGTGAAACAATAAATCACTTTTAGTAAATAGTGGATAAACTAATACTTTTTAAATGCTTAATTAAATAATTGAGACTCGTCTAACAATAAAACTCATTTTTAGCAAGCTAAAAGTAAGCTAAAATCCACTTTTTTCAAAAAAAATCCACATGGGTAGTACTTGATTCGAGGAACCAAACCGTTTGTCTTTTTTGCATAGTTGGAACGCCCAGAAACTGAACAGTTAGCTCTAGACATGTTTGAGCGATGAAAAATTTGAAATCGCAATGCAAGAGTGAATGTAAACATTTCACGAAAAATGTAGTTGACCTAGAAAACCCTAGATGGCGCTTTACGAAATTTAATTACCAGCTGTAAACTTTCCATAATGTTTACGCCGGCTATAGACCAGTTTTTTGTAAAAATAGAGTAAAGTAGAATGAAAATTCAGATTTTCTCCCCCCAATCAAATGTTTATTCAGACACATCCAGATTCCTCAAAGAAAAACTTTTCTAATGTGAAACAGCCAATTTAGAGAGGCTAGATATACAAACTTAATTATATGTTTTAATTATTAATTAGTAGGTACAATACAGCAAAATTCTACAGAACTCATAAAACATTTTTAAAAGAAGTACCCAAATTAAACGAGTGTCACGAAACAAACTTTAATCTATTTTTAACAGTTTAATTTTCTTTCTCTTCACTTCAATCATTAAAAACATGTGACGAAACAAAACCTCGAATTCCCAGACATATCAAAAAATGTATGCCAAAAAACAATGTATAGTGAAAGAGTTCCAAAAAATTGTTACCCCCCATTAAAAGTCAGACACTTTTCACTCAGACTTAGATAAAACTTCCTACATTATCGAAAATAAAGTTTTGCTATTTGAAATAATTAGCATATTTTTAGCTATTTGGCGATTTAGTTAGTATTTAAGACATATGACCAAAAAATTTTGCCAACAAATCTAAATTATTTTGCAATTAACAATGACTATATTTTTCGCTTTATGACAAAAAAACTCAATTTTTAGCCAAATACTAAAAATATAAACTAAATTGCCAAATTGCAAATTTTCGAACGTGTTAACTTTCAAAACATTCAACTTCAATTTGTTAACATTGAATTTGATCTTTGTTTTTTATTAAGTGTATGATAGATTTATCGCAAAACATACAAGTCTTTCCAAGTGAACAATGGCTTACGTGGCACGTTTTCTGATTCCCTACAAAACAGTAAACTTTTTAACAAGTTACCTAAAATCAGTTCGATTGATCGAAACCTATCGTCGGAGAGAAGTCTTGAGTAAAGAAGAAACGGTGATGCATTGCATTCTCACCAAACGAATCCGATTGGCTCATTTTGCGATTACAATCGTCTGTTTCAAGCTTCTCCTTCACTGGGCTTTCCCATTGCAAGATCTGAAAAGTCGAATCAGATACGTTGACACGGTGGGAATGATGGAACTGGACCATTGTATTCAACTGGTTGGAATGAGTTTCATCTTGATGATTCATCTCTTCTATGGTGGCATGCTGTTTGTCCATTATCATCCCTACTTTCCGAGTCACTACTACGATGCACTGGTGTTGAACAAGATCGATGGATTGTTTTTGCCACCTTACCGTTATCGAGAAGGCGATATTCTTCAACTGCTCAGAAGACACGTCTTTGTAGCGGTCAATCTTGGCACGGTGTTTGCAGTCATTATCTGTATGTTTGGAATTGACTTGATCTGATTAAATCAAACCAATGATATAAGATTTACATTGGAATGGCAGAAAGGGCCATTCCTGCACACTAAAAAATAGGAATTCGCTATTTTTCAAATTTAAAATTGGCTTCGAATTTAGAATTCGCGAAATCACAAATTTGTAAAAATAAATCTGCGGTTTTGCAAATTTTCTTGAACAAAATTCGCGATACCGCAAATTTCGAAGTACCATCACAATTTCGTGAAGTCAAAATTTGTTAAAATTATTCAATTTAGAAATTCGTGATATTGCGAATTTATAATTTGTTAATTTAATAACTTTCATAAAATTTTAAATTCACAAAATCGTGGTGGTACTTTGAAATTCGCAAAATAGCGAATTCTTATTTTTTTTACTGTGTGTGTATTTAAATAAGAGAGTTTTGGAGAAGTTTCTTGCTAAAAAGCACAATCAAAGTAACGTTTTTCTAAAAACTTTCTTGTTGTTGGCTTTTGGCTGTTGGTTTTTTTGTGATCCCTAATTGACACTTACAAAAGATCCGAATTCAAAATTCACAAAATCACGAATTTAATAAACAATGATTTTAAATTCGTGTTTTTACAATTTTCAAAATTATAACTATCCGAGATTGGTAGGAAAGTGTAACAGAATTGAGGGTCAGTTTCATTTAAAGCATATAGATGCCGTGGCACACTTTTAAGTCAATGTTAATATAAATTTTTTTTTCAAAATATTATTTTATTTATTTATTATTATTCAATTTATTATTACAAATTGGTGATTTTGTGAATTCTAAATTTGAGAGCAATTTTAAATTCGCGAAATCACGAATTCTTTTTAAGTGTTTTGCACTGTTAAAAAAGTTGTAAGGTTATAACCTTAAAGTAAGGGAAAATCATGTTATAAGCTAACAAAAATAATTTTGTAAGCTTATATTTGCATTGTCATCATAACCTGACAAATGTCAGTTATTCAGGTTGTAAACTAGCATGTTTTATTACACTTTTCTTCCTAAAGTCCACCCTAGAGCTGATTTACTTTGAGTTGATTTAAACAATCTTTGATTAAGTTCTAGTAGTTGAGATTTGTTTTAGAAGCGAATGATTGTGACCAAAAATTTGCGTCCTTTTTATATTCAAATTGTAAATAGTATTAATCAACAATGGTTTAACAATGAAAAAACTCGTAAATGCAATTAAATGGAACGTTTTTGAAGCATTTTTTCCAAGACCTAGACCTTCAAATTCTATAACATGATATATTTCAATTTGTAAACTTATAAACTGAATTTTGACGTTTGTAATGTTATAACCTGTCAAAATTTTAAATAGTATAGTTAAAGCATATTTTGACAAATTTTGGTCCCATAACATTAAAAATGTCAGTTTATAATCTGAAAAACTCAATTTTCATAATGTTTTAAACTGATTTTCCCTTAAATCAAGGTTATACATTAGTTTTCATTGTTGCAACCTTACAACTTTGTTAACAGTGTAAGATGTATAAGTGTGGTAAATTTTATCAAAAAGTAATGAAGCGTTTTGGATTTTCAAAAAGTGCCCCATATAGAATACATTAGAGTCAATTTTTGAATTATCTCTATTCCGGAATTCGAGCAAGCCGGACTGATTGAAATTATTAGAGAGACCAGTCTCTATGAGATCGAGTCTCTCTAAAACTCGGATAGTGTGAGTTTCGAAACCGAGAAAGTATTTATCTAAGATACATACGAATTTTTCAATATTTTACAACAACAACACTCAGTTTTTCTTTTAAATACAATTTTAAAAATTTATTTTATACAACTTTGTTATTGTTCAAAAATGGATAGAGTTACATCAATAATAATAACTAACATCATTATAACTATTTTATAAATTATTTCACAGGTACTCTTGCAGATATTTTCATCATTAAAATCCAATGATTCAAGTCCATGTTTCGATAGATGGGATGATGAATCACCTGTTCAAAGTTTTTACGAACAAATAGAGATACGTACTGGCGCAGTTCATGATCTTTATGTTTGAGAGACAACTTGAACCACTGATCAAAGTTGTGTAGTCCAAAGCACCAGGGAACCAAAGTAAACAAATTTTCTACAGTTTTGTCTTTTTTAAAACAAGGATACAGTCGAAGAAAGTCTTCAGTGGTTAAGTGTTTTTGAATAAAGTAATAACATTGATCGGCGAGTTGAGTCTCCTCAAAGTTAATTGCTAGTTGTAGTAGCTCAATAGAAAGGTCAGGCTCGAGATGACACAGTGAGCCACTGTGATGATAGCGTAGATAACTGTAATAAACTGGGTGTCGGTGTGTTTCTACAAAATTCTTTACCTTCTCTTCCCGTTCCCAATGATTTCGGATCATCAACGACAAGTAGGTAGAACGAGCTGAGAGCAAAGCTTTGTCTACAAACACCATTCGGCCGTCACTTTTCCACACGTCATGATTGTAGTGGTAAGGTTTGAATAGAATGTAGAATTTCATGTCGCAGGTAAAAGGGTCGTTGAAGTGTTCCACATTTTGCAGTGCTTCCGGTGAAATGGTTGTTAGTGTCACAGTGTTCAAGTAGTTTCCGTACAGGGCAATCATATCTGGAATAGTGCGCCACAAACTGCATACCACTCGAAACAATCTGTTCTCTTCTAAACAAAGCATATAAAGACGAGTACCACTGCGTGGAACCAGAAAAGCTCTTTTTTCTAAGGGAATTGTGTAGATTAGTTCAATTGGATCTTCGGGATCAACTTGCAACACTTGGAATGTTTTTAAACTGTCAACCACATAGCAAGCACCAGAAACTGTAGATAACAGAATAGTGTAGACGTATAGAAAAGCGACCGCAATTGGCGATGCAATGTGAGCCGGAAGTCGAAACCTCGTTGGATGTGACTTGTTACTTCTATTGAGCTGTTGGCCCCAAAGGTAAACTGCTCCGCGTTTTGCTGCCACTGCCATCAAACTATAATTGTGACATGCGATGTCGGTCACGCCACGAGACGGTGGTAATCCTTTGATTAGCTTTGTTTCTCCTGATAACCAATAGATGTAACTGCAGCCCATGTTCCAACTGACAAGTCTGTGATCGCGATAAAGCACCAATATTTTGGAAAATCCGAAGCAAATCTTTGCCACATTTTGTGCAATGAGTTTAGGAAAAGTATCTATGTAAATAATAATACAAACAGGACATCAAATGCAGTCCAGTAAATCTTTTAAATCACAATTGTATTAACATTTATCTAAATAGGCAATTAAGATTTAATAATTTATTATAATTTACTAAATAATATTTAACCTATTCGATCCCAAAGATTATCAGTAAACGATAAGCCTTATATCGCTAATTGAATGAGCGGGACACATATATATCCCGATAGCGCCTTTGGGAGCGAAAGGGTTAATATAACGCAATTTAATGTAATAAAACGATATTAGAACAACTTGTCTCTTTTTACTTCTTTTAACTTACTTTGCATACTCCATAAATATAGATCGCCGTTGTCAGTTATTACAGTTATATACAAGTTGAAACTTGAGTTAATTGTTACTAAGTTCAAACCTCTCAATTGAGTCAATTCGGTAAACGATTCAGTTGGGTCAATAGGTTGCTTGGGAACAATTTCAAGTTCACCTTCGTATACTTTGCCATCATTGCACACAAATAAAAAATAAAATTTTTTTTTTGAATGTTTAGTAATAGTATAAAACTGATGAACTTGTAAAAGGAAACGCCGAGTAAAACAACGTAAAGTAGTCCAACTCGTTAAATCAGTCACGCGGTGGAATCTATTAAAATCAATAACATGAAAACAAAATAAATAATTTTTATATTAAAAACAAACTTACTTGTCATGTAGCATTTTTTACAATCACTAATGATAAGAGTGTAATGACATTGTTGACTAAGAGCAATGCATTAAAAGTTTATGAAAAATAAAAGACTGTATCGATGTGAATCTATCGAATGATCTATTATCTCTCGTTACTCTAACTTTTATATAAGTAGATATTTGGTGGATTTCTCTGCGCATGCTCTATTCGAATCGTTTTACACATTCGAATCATGTTTTGATATTCGAATCACTTTATACATTCGATTCGTTAAGCAAAAGTGCTCCTCTCTCTCTCTCTGGCAAGTAAAATCCATCTATAAAGAAGTTTCAGTGATGAAAAGATGGCATATGTTTGGGTACCTTTCAAAGTTAGTTATCGTGCATTTTCAAATTAAAATTTTACAAAAAATCACCTAAAATTTTTAAAATAGCTAAAACCAATTATCCACAGGTAACTATTTTAAAAATGACTTTTTTAAATAAAAAATTATTTATCATGTCATCATATATAATAATAATAAAACAATGATATGGAAAAGATGTGATTCACAATTTTTGTCAAAATCACATCATTAAAAACAAAACAAAACAAAAAAAAGATAAAGGTAAATACATAGAGTTGTGTAAAATACAAAAAAACGATTATGTTTGTGTTATTGAAAAAGTGAGTGTTTTAAAAAAGAGAAATTAAATGGTCTAAGTTGTCAGAAAGCAACGCTCGTGTGTAATAAAGAGTTGAAAGCTGAAAAGACTCTGCCCTGAAGAAGTAATCAAGGAAGAGAGAAAGAGAAAGGAGAATACCCTGTTAGTTGGCTTTTGCAGCAAGTGAAATTAAGAGGGAGCAGAGAAGAGTTGCATCACAGGGCGACTCGAGCGATGCTTACCTAAACATCAAATGAAAGTGAATGTTTATTTGTACATTTTGGTGGTTAATGGGGATGGCGTGTGAGGCAATATGTACACAGTGTTTATATACATCATGGGAAAGGTGTGAAAACTGATAGTGATATGTGGGGAACAAGGAAAGGGGGTCAACAAGTGTTGGTGGGACATATGGCTTCGGAAATGGATCACATGAGTGGGTCGGAGATGGCTCGCATTCAAGCAGGCAGTGACTTAGTCTTGAGACCAGATTCAGTTTGTGGTTCACGTATGAGTTAAACGTGCGAGAGAGGGGCTTTGCCGTTGGCATTCGAGCCTGAACCGATCATATGTGTGAACTGGGAACCGGTGAGCGATCCTCCGTGATGATTTGATATCATCAGAGGTGGGGGTGGAGGTGGGAGAGGCGGTGGCAGGGAGGGTGGCATCAGGGCTCGCTCGTGGTGAAGGTGACTATAGTGAAGGTGACCTGGTCCGTGTAGGTGATGCTGGGAAGGGGGTGGGCCGTTGAGCGGAACCAGGTTCACAGACTGAGCTTTCACCTGCAGTGAACCCGAGTTGACATTGAGGGCCACACCTCGGTACGCCATGTTGGGCAACAGTTGCGTGGTGCCAGAGCGTGAGTTTGCCGGTGAACCAAACGGACTAGAGCAGCAGATGATCTTGGAGTAGATGCGCAGCCAAGACTCTAGTGTCTTGCCAGACCAGATCCAAAAGCCAGAAGTAATGCCAATAAGAAGGCTCATAATATATTTGAGAACAATCAGAGCAAATTGTGGTTGAGAGTGATTGATGGCCATATCGGAACCACAGCGACACGCCAATAGCTTTTCCCATTGGGGCCGGTAAATGTACTCATAAATGTGACAAGCCACCACCACCACTTCAGGTACAATGTAAAGAAAAGATGAGAGACCAATGCGCATCATAAGCTTCTCAAGCTTGTCAGTCTTGACACGAATGGTTTGTGGGCGTTGACGAATTGCGCGTCTGATACGGAACAAAGCGACAAAACCGGCAATCAGAAAAAATGATCCGATAGCAATGCACACACAGAGTGGTGTGATGACAAAGATAAGCAGATTGGCCCGACTCTGGTTGCCCACTGAACAAACCCCCACAAAAGGATCTCCGTCAATGGCGCCGAGACAGAGTATTGCAACCGACTGCGCAGTGGGAAGTAGCCATGCTAACAGATGAAAATACTGTGCATAACCCGTGATTGCTTCACTGCTCCACTTGAGACCAGCAGCCAAAAACCAAGTGAGTGTAAGAATGAGCCACCAGTAAGCAGAAGACATGCCGAAGAAGTAGATGAGAATGAAGCTGAGCACGCACGAAGCTGGCGTAGGCCCGGTGCGCTGGTAGCGAATGTAGGGACCATCACAGGCAATAGCCGCGTGGCCTAATCTCATGCGTAACAAGTAACCGCCAGCGATGAACATGTAGCAACCGGCGAGGAAAATGATGGCACGCTCCGGATAGCGGAAGCGTTGTGAGTCAGTGAGGTAGGTGAGAACGGTGAGAAAACAGGTAATTGAGCACACCAGTGCCACGATGCCAATCCAGAAAAGAGCCGTTTCTCGTTCAGCTTCGCCAAAGCGGAAGGTACCTTGGCATGAAACGGCGCACAATGGAGCTAGTCCACCGGCGGTTTCAATGCGTGAGTAATTGAAGTGATGTAACGCTTGATGTTGGTGGTAGGCGAAAGGTTCCAACGTTCCGCTCGACTCGGGTCCGCTCAGATGAATAAAGTGAGGAGAAGGACAGTCGCAGTGACAGCCGCCAGGTGGAACAAGCTCCACCTTATGCTCTACGTCTTCAGCAAGTGTCGGAATTGGAGCTGGACTCGAGTGGTGATGCGTTTTGCCACGTCCAAACGATTTTCCTTTGATGCGTTCCATATTCTTACTCTGGATACGAAATTTCTCTTCTTCCTCCGGCTTGATGTCGGGCTGCTCAAGACTTGGTCTAGCTCCTAAATAAATCAAAATGAGAATCCACACAATGGCATATTTCGAAATATCCATTACCCTCTTTTGCGTCCATGCACAAACTGCGGCCATCGCCATAAACTGGAAGCTCGCTGCAGTTCATCCGTTCCGGCCACTGAAAGCCATATTGCGACATGATAGGAGCGCAGCCATGTTTCTAAAAAACAAACAACAAAATGAGTCACTGTAGAGTGATGAAAGTAAAACAAACTTACGGCTCGTTCGCACACGGAACGACAGGCGGGAAGATTGTTAGGGTAGTCTTCGATGCAGATGGGCGTGTACATCGAGCACAGAAAAAAGCGCAAGTCCTCCGAGCACTGAATCTCGACCAGAGGGTAGAACTGATGAACTAAGGAAGAAAGAGAAACCAAACCAATTAGACGATCATTGACCAGTGAAGCTTATGTGTGCGACTAATGGGTGCCAATGGCCCTTAGAGAAGCATCAACAACACTCGATCGACCGCTCTTATCGACACTAGGAGTAATTCCAAGTCCCAAGACTAACATTCAAAGCTTATAAGTCATAAGTCAGTAGTATGCGGTACAGAGTGACCGACCGGAACCCAAATAGTGCCATTGGCAAGACGATTATTGGCGACGCCAATTGGCACTCCATAAAGGCGATCCACTTGGGCGCGATTGTCCAGCCGGTGGCGGACTACCAAGTGCACACTTTCTCCACAATCTTCCCTATCGACTAGTAATAATCTTGTTTGCCTGTGCTAGCACGCACATCTTCCCACTACCCCCCAAATATGGCCAATTTATGATAATATCGTATCGCGCAGTTGCTTCAATAATATTTGGCATCTTAATTCAAACTATTGGTGTTTTAAAATTCCAAAAGTAATTCAACTATCGATCGTAATAAATAAAAAAATATATTTAACTATAATATAACTAGCTTAAAATCGATATAATTATCTATGTGATGCAGCAATTATATTTTTTTCTTAATACGAGAGCTCACAATCAATATTTTTCTTCTTATTTAGATTAGCAATCAAAATGACCCAGAGTTTCATTCAAACACTGTAAAACAACAAGAGAGTAGGTGAACCATTTGGGTTGCATGCCCCAACTGCAATGATTTATCACTTTTTTAAGAGAGTTTCCCTGCTGTTGCAAAACAAACAACAATAACATGAAAGTGCAACTTTAGCAGCATCGATTTGACTCAATTAGTGAGTGAGACAAGCGACGAGCAAAGGCTTGGAGGTTCCAAGATGTCTGCGTGATTAATCATTGAAGTTGGTGTCTGAGTTTAGGTTCAACAATTGCGTAATTAGACCAATCGTCGAGTATCATTAGCAACATTTGTAAATGTGTGTTTGGCGGTGTCTTGGATCGATTCTCGACCGGAGGCTGAAGCAGGAGTCATTGCACCTTGCGCGTCCTCTCTTTCTCTATCAAAAAAAGCTACCTGCCCCAAGTGGCCATAAAAATTTCCCATTAGCGGCAACTGCAATAACAGTAATAGCCCACCAGTCCAAAGAAGCGAAAAATTAAATTCATTCCTTGTATTCGCTTGCTGCTACTGTTAATGTGTTTTCTATTCTAATAACGCTTCTTTGAGGTCCACCTGCAGCGACCGTGTTTGTTTCGTGTGTGTCGAGTTTCAGACTCGATTTGAATAATATTTCTTTGCTAATCGTGGAATAAACCTCGACGCACCATGTAAATAGATGTTTCACATCAAAGATTGACCTAAATCTGAACAAGCAGACATGTTTCTATTGTTAAACGTGCACATGTTATCTTGCTGGCTGTTGACCCGAAAGCCAGACCAGACGATGACCGAAACTTTTGTTTATCGATCGTCAGCTAGCAAAACTCGTCTCGAGAGTTGCCAAGTTTGTCAAGTTAATGAGTGGAAAGTGAAGCTGGGCATCGATCTCGCACCAGCAAGTTGCTCTAGTCAACTCGAAGTCACTTCTCTCGTTAAAATTTTCTTTAAAAATAGAGCCAGATTTTGGCGACAGCGATGACAGTAGTGATAAATAGACTCCTAAACTGACGACCGAGAGCAAGGGCTGTCGACTCACTTCGGCACCGGGTACCGCACTGAATGATAACCGAATTAGGCTAATCGCTGAATCTGGCTCTATACGAGGCGACAAATCATTGCGCCCGATTGGCGCCAATCCATCCGGGGCCATTGCACTGCACTGTGCCCATCCAAGATGAAGCCAATTTATTTAATTTATTGTTGATTATATTAACACACACGGACACAGCGAGTGGAGACAGGCAGACACAATAGAGTTGCCAAGTCGGAAAGGCCAGTCGAACTGGTCAAGCAGCGAGGTGCATGATTAATGGTCCTTTGGACCGTCTGGTTCCTTGCCGAGACCCAGATCCACAACCAGATGCCCACACAAGAACAAGCCAGTTTAATTAACTTGACGCACCAGAGCCCAAGTTTTACGCCGAATTACCGACGATCTTGGTTCCGGGTCTATGCTCAGCGAGTCATGACGTTTCATTAACGCTATATGGTTTTTCTTGTCTTTTATCAGCAAATTCAAGTTATACCAAAGTACCTTGAAAAAGACGTGTTGATACCGCAGAGAGGTTCGCGACAATCTGTAAGTAAAGTTTTCCAACTAACCCGACGTGTTGACTCAACACAAAAAAGGTAGATTAGTGGCGAGCGGTGTGCCACTCCCGCGACTATTGTACCTGCTACACAACTCCCATGAGACTGGCTCAAGACCAATTGTGTCTGTGCATGATGTCACCTCGTACCCCCTGGATCGAGTTCTCCTTCTCTTCTCACTTTTAACTTTGAAGTGGGATTGCCATTACACACAGTCAAATAGGTTAAGAAATAGCTTGACTAAAAGTTATAAAATAGCTTGTTTTTAAGACACGTTATGCTA
>WURS02016666.1:0-12129 GCA_011762765.2 Rhinocypha anisoptera | reverse complement strand
CCCCCGACCCTCGTCCAATCTTTGTGGAAGCCGCTCCGTCGGGGCCGTTACCCCTTTAGGAGACCCCCCCCCCCCCCCTCCAGTGCCCACCACTATTGTCGCCTCTTCGCCGCAACAGGCTGGTCATTCATCCTTCTTTTACGGGGATGTCTAAAGTTCTCGAAATCTCGTTATGACGTATGCTCCATGGCAGAACTTGGGTGAAATTTATGTGCTTGGTTTGCGAGTTGGTGTAAATTATTTGTACTTAGAGAGAAATCAACTAAGTTTATATGTCAAGTATTGCTGTTGGTCAACTGTTTATTTAATCTATTTTTATAAAAACAGAATTTTTCCTAACATGGAAATGTATGCTGTCCTTCAAAAGGTTGATTTAAGTATCAGTAGGAAAGCGAAGCTGCATCCGAGCGTGTAAAATAGAATTTATTAAAAAAATATTAATATTTTAGGGAAGAAGAGTTGAAGAAAAAGCCATATATTTGGATGATGTATTAGAAATCCTCAAACAGAAGTAATATACCGGAATGAAAATACCTGGAAAAGTTATTATTTAACTTCTGTTACAACTGTAATATTTATATATTAATCTGATGATTTCTAATTACATTAGTAAATATTTGAAAAGACTATAAGAAAGAAGGTTATAAGAAGATAGAAGAAAGGTTTTAAGAAAATTGAGCTTAAGGGGCCAGAATGAGGAACATTAACATATATACTGATGAGAGTGAGTGAAGATTATTTAAAATAAAATTAATGAACATGGAAAAAAACGCCGTTTATTGAAAAGTTTGTTTAAGCTTAAAAATTTTTAGCTTATGGAAGATACGGGAGGAAATATATTGCATTCATCAAACTACGCAAAAGTATTGTTATTTATGTCTTATAATTGGTATAAATATCACAAAAATTTAAAATTGAGTGAGAAAGATTTTAGGTATGTTTCAAATGAAGATACGATAATGTTCGGCGTTCATTGAATACAAAGTTACAAAATTTTTGAAACAATAAAAAGAAGTAAAGTGGAATTTTTATGATGTTTACAAAGAAATTCACAGTGTTATAAAAAATTTTCAAAGGATATTTTTGATCAGAAATACACCTGGTAAAATTTGAAATTTAATTCGTGATACATATTAATATTCATCGTTAATGCTGTTATCTTTCTATTCTTATTTTTACTGAGTGCAATCCATTATTTAATATTCGATATACTGCTGACGTATTACAAGGTTGTCTTTAAGAACTTCGTTCGATTTTACTCGCGGGATTCTTCACAGTATATTGGTATATCCCACACAATGGGGCCAAAATCCTCTCCTTAGGAGTTTCTAATTTTTTCCTACTAGTTTCTATTATTTCAATGGTTAAGTGAGGGGAACACTCCGATGGAACCTATTAGCCCTGTAAACGGACCGTGTTTCCGAAATGCAGGAAAAAAAAGTGTTGTCGAATGCCAAGTACCAGGTTTGAGAGAGGGGACTAAGACGTAGGTAGGTATTTCCCTCACAGCTTATATCTTCCTGAAGTTCCGTTCCCTTCCGATAGTTCCAAGTTGATCCGACAATCCCCTTCTCTCTCAAACACTCCTTTCTCCTCCTCGGTTATTTTTTCATGGTCCAAAATCCCTTATTCACGCCGCAACATCCTTCCTTCTCTCCCGTTCCCCCCTGCTGAAATATGTTTTCACTCATATATTTGCGTGTTATCCCTGCTCAGCCACTCTCTTCAGACCTCCCGCCGAGAGCGTTGTCTCATCGAGAAGTTAAAGCTTTCGCTCTCTCTCTCATTGACGTCGGGATCCTCTCATCCTTCCACTTCCCGTATTCCCCTGCTCCCTAAGAGTTCCCTTCCAATGACTATCCCCTTCCACCTTTGCTTTGCCACCCAATTCCGTCGCGATATTGAAAACTTGAAACCTGCTCAGTTTCCCGCGAGCGTATTGCCTCGTATCTATGCCTACATCGTCAGAATAAAACATTTGGTTATTTTTCACACCTAGAGATTCCGGGAGTAAAAGAAGAGGTAAATAAACATGTGATTATTATTTTTTTAAATCAAATAATATTTAGCGACTAAACTTTTTTTCACGTATAATTTGGATTTACTGCTTATCACCTGATACTTCATGAAAAATAATACCAAATCAATGATAAAACTTATTTATCCGTTTGTATAATGAATTAAATATTATGGAACAATATAATTTCGATTTATTACATTCTTAAATCAATATGAATTCAATTACAAAGTTTCTCAAAATTTACTTTTGTGTAACTTTCTTGCAGAATATCTGAAAAACAAAATTCTTCCGTGAATTTACATTTAAATTGCTTATATATTCCATACTATTATTTTAATAAAATTATTATTATCGAAATGCGGACCTATTCGTTTATAATTTTCCAAGTTGTACGGCAATCCGCTATTGACACGACATTTACTATGGCCCACTGCTATTTTTAACTCGCTTACATTCCATGCCAAAATTAATTAAGGTATTCTTAGGCATGGAAGAATTTGTTTTGAAAGATTAGCCACGTCTGTACTGAAAACGTATCCCCACCTATATATCGTTATGTTTTAGACAATTATTCATGGAAATCGCTCCTTTTCTCTCTATCTTTTTATTGTGAATGAATTTCGTTTAAACTCCTATTCCATTAGGTATATATTTGCTCGAAGACTGTCATTCATTTCTTATTTTATAATTCTTTTTTACTTTTAAATAAATGGCAAAGCTTCTCCCGTATTTTATTTTTACTCGTTAGGTATATTTTTGGCATTAATTGGCCCTAACCCGTGTTGGGCCTTCATAGTTAATATTTACCCTAAATCATGATTAGTATCCACATTTAAAGTCATTTAATGTATGCATAATGCAATATATCTATCGGTTCTGTAAGATTGTTAGACGCCATGTCCTCTTTTGACCGGTTCGAAGGCAAGGAACCTCTTCACTGCGATGCGGGGCATTTTGTCTCCCTACAACGCAATGCCGGTGACTTCCCAATTAAAATGATCCAAGGCGAATTTCCTAAGAGTCGTATTCAGACCACCACATAACAATGGAAAGTAGGCGGCTGTCTGTCAGATATGGTGAGAATAATTGCCGAAAACCTTCTCGGCCAATCACGAAATCGTGAGTTGGGAAGTGATCCCCCCCTCCTCATCCTCCTGGAATCCGTGCTGAAATATCGAACCTATTACTTCACTTTGAGGTTTCCGTGCGACACGTCGCGAATCCTGTCATATTTCTTCTCCGCCTCATGCGGTTTTCAAGATGTATTCTCGAGTACCGAATTAATCCAGCGGATCACTTTGTGAGGCGCACGTAATGCATTTTCGTGCTGTAATCCTGTGAAATATGACCCGCTTCATGAAGCACCTCTCCCTGGGCTTTAGTGGAGAACCGCAGTCTGTCGCGGAGTTCTCGTCCGTCCGCGTGGAATCGTGTGTTCCCATCATCCGTGATAAAACGGCAAAACCGACATCGTAATATTATCTGGTTTCATTTCACGCTCGCTCGCTCAGTCGTCTTTTCCATCTCTTGGTCGTGAGCCCACCTCGCCCGTTCCGACCTTTTTTTTTTATTTTCTCACGTCGAGGCGTGTCCCCGGCGCGATGCAAATCAGGCATCGTTTAGCACGCAGGAATCCCCGACTCCGCGGCCGAAAGACTCCTCTTCCTCCTCCAACTCTCTCCTCCTCCTCATCCTCTAGACCCATGCGGGACGACGTGCCTCATATGCCATGGGGGACACTTCCCCACCTCTCGGTAGTTTTTCCCGTCGGAGGTCACGGGTGGAATGGAGTGGTTGGTGGAAGAGGATTTGTGATTTTTATTGCGGTGACGTAGAAGCTTTTACTGCGGCATGATTCGGATATCAACCTTATCGCTAAGTGAAATATTAATCAGTCACAACGAAAATTTTATTGCGAGTCGTTTGTGAGAGGAATCTACATTTGCCTAGCTAGAATATTATTTCTCTTTCATCGGAACTACTATTTTTAATTCTTCACTCTTTTATTGTTACTTTGAAAGATTCCCTTAGATCCCGTGTTCATATTACACTTTTCCCTTTTTTGTTCGTATATCGGTGTCTTATTACCTCTTAAATTAAGATTTTAATGTTTTTACTTTTGTAGCTCGTAGAAATTAATTTTAAGTTCTATTTTGCTGCATTCACACAGTTACTGGATTTTCATATTTTTAATAAGCTGGATTCTTCTTTTAGTCTTTATTGCCGGGAATATTTTGACCTTTTTAATTAAATCCTTAATTTAATAAAACCTGTTTGGTAGATAACAAAGATTAATTTCTTGATCCACTTATTTATGAATATGTGTTAATACACTAGAAAATGCCGTTATGGAGTGGTATTACTCATGCGTTAATACATCTTATGACAGGGTGTTTATTTAGTTCATGAACAAACATTCAACCTGCAATTATAAAGAAAAATATCATTAAGAGTAGAAAGAAAGTAGTTTCATATTCTTCGATATTGCTAGAAAATATCGGTTTTTTCACACACACACCCTCTCTAATGATCGTCAATACCGTATTTACTGTTACCCGAGGAAGGGTAACATGAATAAAAAGTAGACAAAGGAGTTTGTGCAATTGTGTTTAAACAGTGTGTGGTGAATAACTTTTGTAATTTGCATTTATTCTCCATGAACTGAACATGGTTGAGGGGCTCTTTAAATTCGCAATAGTATTTACTTCCAAGTGTCGTAGTTCAAAGTATATTTCGTCAATGAGTTGGCAAGGCATGAATCTCGAAGGATGAAATAATTTTTATCCACGCCAAAACTTTTATTATTACATGATTAGTAGTAAGTTTTGCTTAGCGGTTAAAATTTTCCCTTGAATGAAGTCGTGATACAATGAATTTTAGAGTTTTTTTTTAAATTCTCGCCGTTTGTTTGGTTCTTTTGTTAATTTAATAAAATCAAGAGGAAAATAATTTTTCGTCGTGTGTGACATTCTATCCCAAAAAGCATGTTTAGCAGAAGGAAAATGAAAATAAACAGGGCGTTTTAGATGGAATCCATTAAACTGTTAAGTCAGAAAATTTAATTTCCAAACTGGCTTTATATATTTAAAAAGTATGTTTTACATTTTTATTTCATCACATTCTATCTGACTCTTATCTCAAACGGTCATCGTGAATAATGCTTAAAATTTTATTTCAATATGGACACTAAAACATTTTTTATGCATTGTAACATGCTTATATTTTATATTACTAATTTTTTCCGTTGGTGAAAATTAAAAGGTCAACTGTTTAGATGTAATCACCGTTGAATGGAAGCATAAATGTAAATTTTTCTATTAAAAAAGCTGGTAATCTGTTAATGTTCTAAAATTCTCCCCTTCATATTTTAATATTCGTAATGTTATTCAATACAATAACATTATATTGGCAATATATTTTATCACTTGCATTGTGAAAAGTCGACAGACAAATTCAGGGGAAAGTTGAGTAAGGTAAGGCGATTCATCTTATTTTAAGATGACAAATTTTGACTAATGGGGACATGGATCTAACTTAATGCTCAACACTCGTAAGAATAAAATTAATGGCAGATGTTCCTTTCATGATGAACAGTGGGTGAGTTATGAAAGGCTTAAGATTATATGAGGGATAAGCAGAGAGTTGTGGAGGGATTATTTTCGAAAATTGTTTTCAGGTCGTATCAGATCGAAGAAGTTACGCCATAGAAAGGAGATTTTCTTCAATGGAAGGCCTGAATGTTTGATACTACTCGAAGTACATTTTGTATCACGATAAATTTTGGAATTTATGAGTGATGAAACCAATATTACATGAAATACACTAGAGCATGCCTGTAAAATATTCACGCCTGTTATTGTGAGATGTGAAGAAGGATATACATGAAATGATGGAGGGGCTATAGTCTCTGTGAGAATATTAAGAGTATTGGAGTATTAACAGCAGATTGAGTATATACCTCGGATTGATGGCTTGATGATAACAGAATTTTATAGCGTAATTCTTTAATAGTTTTTTGAAAATTAACAGATAGAAAGAATTATTTATTTTATTATGATATTTAAGACATTGGGGATGCATGAAAGATTTTAATATCTCCATGAATGTGATCTGAAACTACCAAAATTTCTTGAAATCTTTGAGAATTAAATAACACCGGGATATGATATTATATATTTTTGTAATATAATGTATATTCCACGAATAAAGCAATAAAATCCTGGAAATAGTATTAAACACTATATGTAAATTAAACAAATAAACAAATGTAAAAATTAAAAAAATATGTAAACAAGCACAAGCACTGATCTGGCCTTTAAATTTTTGACATGACTTTAAAGGAGAAACTTCATCATTCATAGAAATGCTGCGATTTAAATTTTCTCAAGTACGAGAATCTGAGTTCACGTAAGTATACCCAATTAAGTATTTCGTATCTCCTAATAAACACACACTTTAAATATTCATTTGGATGAATAAAATGAATAATTTGATTGGGATACAGGAGTTTTTCTTCAATTATTGCCTTCGCCTAAAGCTCATTATATAACGAAGAACTTGAATATTAGGCTGAATAATGGATGTAATCGAAGTCAGATTTCAGGTGGATCATTAATATTATTGACGGAAGGAAACTGCTAGGGTAGTATTGTAGCAGGAACATTTTTTTATGTATAGGGTGCGTCGATAACTACGAACATTTCAAACCTCAAATCGAAAAAGAACCCTCCCTGGCGAGCGGATTAAACATCAGTGCCCGAAGTGGTACTCGAACCCGTGAGCTTTCGGTTAGACAGCTACTCCACCAAAATAACTCGTCTGGTAGTTGAAACGATTCTACTAAAAGGACCAAAAAATTCACCCCCGCAATTGGATCTAGTAAAGCATTTATTCAGTTTCTACAGAGAGGGATTTTTAATAGATAATGCTTTTGAATATTAACAAGGAGACACTCGCTCCTCTGTCTCTTTTATCGACAATCTCCAGAGCTTTTTTTAGATGGATTGAGAAGTCAATCGGATACGAACCGACATTTATCGGTGCATGGGTGTAATGTAATTATATTCAATGACTGAACCATTCTGATCAGTATTTTTTATTAAATGATGCTTTCACGAATGTACCAATTGCTATGGCATGGTCTTGATCATGGCATGATCTTGATTATTTTTCTGTCATCTCAGTTAGTTTGCTCCCATGTTAAAAATCATGTTATCCACTATTGTTTGGGTTACTAATAAATTTTTTGCAGAAGATTAGCACAAACAGACGCAGTTAAAGTACAACAGAGATTAAACATTGACGAAATAAAAAATACAAGGTCTTGCATTTTCTCTTAAAAATAATCCTTAGATGCCAGAAAATCAATATTAAAGAAATAGTTCGTTAAGATAACGTGTTTTGTTTTTTCCATTTTGAATAGATTTTCCGACACCAACTCATTTAAATTCATTGTCTGCCGTATGCACCAAGGGTCTACGTAACTCAACTGGTTTCCACCACAGTTACGACATATTCATTACCATTAACCTAGTTGTAACTCTCGAGGAATTGTTATTGAGGTTGCATATTAAAAAAGTGACAACATTAAAAACGAAAGGCGTAAGCATCAACTCCAGGGTTGAGGGGGGGTGAGGACTGACTCACTGGAAACAACGACTGGATCCTTAAACGATATTCTTTGCAGAGAGTCTCCTGAACGTTTCCGAATGACAGCAGTCGTCTCCTATTGGGATAAAAAAAAACACGAGCCATCGTCGATTGAGCAGTTTCCCGCCGAAGGCAGAGGGAATTGGTTTTGGGCAGACGGAGTGATGCGTCTCTGCTGGGAATTAGAAAGAGAAATATATATATATATATACGTATATATATAGGGAATGTATGAGGGGAAAGGGAGGGGGGGGGTGTGGAAGACGATGAACTTGGGAACGGGAAAGGAATATTTCTGGAAGACGATGATTAGCGGTTTTCCCTACGGGAGAGGAGGGATAGAGCAGGGAGAAAGTCTGGCAGAGTGTGTGAAATGGGGATGGCAGGCACGAGGGAAATAAAGGAAGTGTGTGGGAGTGGTGTGATGGGGTTGGGTTGGGGGAGTGGAAAAGGCAAGTGTCGTACGATGGGGTGGGTGGAACGCTGTGGACATTCTATAGATTGAGAAACTAGGCTTAGATGCTGGAAAAGGATATATGAGAATATTCGAGGAAGCAGAGGCAACTCTGCCCTGGAAGATATTGTATTATCCGTGACTTTTTCCTTATCCGTCTTAGATACTACATTCATGCAAGAGAGAGTGTAATTTTGCGGGTCAGAATTGCCCATTGTTCCGGCTACACAAAGGATAGCTTAGAACTAAGATTTTGCAAATATACATATAGTGCGCGAAGTAACTCATTTTTAGTTAGTTTACTTTTTTGATACTTATATAGAGCTTGTATTTTACCATGTCGAGATGTTTCTACTTATTAAAGTTTAATTATACTTATATATATATATAGGCAATTTTCGTAAATACCTATTACTGATTAATGTTGGAATCAGGAAACGGCTCTCAAATCCATGTAATTCCAAAGATTCGAATACTCGAAAAATCCAGATATCCGAAATCTAAATATTCGTTTAATGTCATTTATTTTGATTATCAATACTCATTAACAAAATGTAATCACCCGTTTTATCTATTCTGATTGAAACATTAACATTTTATGAAAGGTTTTAGAGAAACACCCTGCAATTCCACATAAAATATGTATTCACTCACGACCCGGTTTCGCCGTGGCACAGCATCATCAGGTGATAATGTTGTGCCACGGCGAAACCGGTTCGTGAGTGAATAAATATTTTTATATAGAATTGCAGGGTGTTTCTCTAAAACCTTTCATAATGAAAGAATTGCACAAAGTAACACCTGAAACCATATCTTATATTAATATTTTACTTAATACCTTTAATCTGAAGAGTTTTTGTCAACTGTAATAAAAAGGTAGCATTTTCTTTATGTGTTTATGAGAGAATCGGTATGTTAATGCTCCTAGGTCTTTCTTTGATTAGTGCACTTTTTATGTCCGGTGGGAACAAACCTATACCAGCTTATGGACGGACAAACAATTCTAAAGCTCTACCCTTGTCAATCCAGCTCACCCTGCCCATTTAAACTAATGGCCATGAATTGAGAGACTGCAGAACTAGTTGATAGTCAAGAAAAAACCGGTAGGTTGAAAATGTGGGGAAGTTGATCATATATGCATTCTAATACATTTGAGCAAAATCAATCTCTTTGTAGTCAGAGGAACTATTCTCACCTCTAACGACAGGTTCCAATTTCGGCCGAAAGCTCTCTGCGGTTATTTCCTCATCTCTCTAGCAAGCGCTTTTCGCGTTGAATTTATAAGCGTCTCGTCACTCTGTTAAGAGACTTCTGGGGTGAGAGAAAATTTTAGATAACCTGTGAAAAATTACTGCTGAAAATCGTATTTGAATGGAATCGCAAGGAGAGTGAATTTCGTAGGAATGCGCCTAAGTAAAATAAAATTCGTTTCCTATTTGGATTTTATTTTTTATCTAAAGAATCTAAAGAATCGTGTATAGGTGAGCTCGCAGCTAATCATGAAGTTTCGGAGAATGAAAACACTTTAATTCCAAGTTACGATTTTATTCGCACGACCATGGTTTCGGCCCAGTGCACTGTCATCATCAAACCTGAGGCGAAACCATGTTCACGTGAATAAAGTTGTAATGTGGAATTGTAGTGTTTTCATTCTCTGAAACTTAATGAAAATATCCAAGAAATTACCCCAAGTAATGCATAAAACTCTCCCCAGCTCAACCAGAAGGTTTTATAGGTACATGGCGTAAAAAAATACTTATTTATGTATTTTTCAATTGCCCACACAGCTAATTATGGTGTCACAATATAACGAGGGCGAAAAAAACAAAATAACATGCCCTAGCTGGAGATTGAAATATCCACATAGCCGGGAATCGAACCCGCGTCCCCAGGATTTGCAGACGAGGACGTTATCCCGTCGTCATCGTGGCCTTAATATACGTTATCAGTTATGATAGGTTTTTGTACCCTGTTTTTAAGGCTGAGTGGTTCACGTCTCATAAGAGACCTATAAAAATTACATTTCCTCTCCATATGAAGTTTGATAGATCTCAAGACATTTGGTGACACACGCAAGGCCCACCCTTCTCCTATAACACACCAAACTTCATTGGTACCCCTGCCCCCCCCCTTCTTTCCTAACCTCCCCCAAGGATTTAATGTATATATGGTTTGCACTTGGAAGTGTGGCTGAAATTTTTTCTCACCCGACCATGCTGTTCTGCGGCGAAACCATGGCCGTGTAATATAAATTGTTACGTGGAATAGCAGTGTTTTATTCTATCTAACTTCGTGATGTAAAAAGCTCTACAAGTACCGCCTGATACTGTTCGTCCCTCTCATTATTGAATGTAATAGTTGACCGCAACTTTAAACTATGTGCCTGAGTAAAAACTTTATTTATCAACTACAGATCGTGTAGTGTAATATGTCATGGAAAATCCGTCAGTAGTAGTTCTGGCCTTAGTAAACATGAGTAGTAATTATCATCTAACTTATTTCTATCTATCACTTCGGTCTATCACCACCGACTGCTTCAGAGTCGTATATGGGCGTCAGAGGGGTCGGGAGGGTGGGGAAAGGAAAGGTACACACACAGGAGAAAAAGAAGACGAAGCACGTCTTCTTTCCCATGGGTCGGCCTGGTATGGGTCCCAGGAGGAAGTGGGAAGAGGGGGGGGGGGAGCGGTGGGAAAGATAGGCGGCCCTAGGGGGGAAGAGGACGCGAGGGGCGTCGTTCTGGGTGGCGGGCGCCACGATGGAGCGCAACGGGTGGAAATGGAGCTGGCCCTCGTGGACGCCCGGAGAAGACGGAGAAGCCTGGCGCTAAATCCCTGTGGCTCGAGATTCCCGTGAGGATACCGAAGAAATGTCTTCAAGTTGCCATATCCAGGAGGTGGTGGATCCGTGGCTTCCCCTTCCATCCTTCTCGTCTGGAGAAAACGAGAGCTGGAGAAGTCGATTGCTCCAGGTTTTACTGTCGTTTAAGCACGACGACGTGTCATTTCGTGAATGGATTCAAATAAATATGGATGTACAGATGTACGCAAGTACCTTTGTACATTTTTGCTCGAGCCGCAAGGGACATCTCTTGCGATCCGTATACGAGCAGTGCTCGTATCTCATGCCTGGCCGTAGGCCTTTTGGATACTACGTGGTCAGTGCTATGGGAAAGAAGGTTGTCTCATGAACATTTTATCCTCCCATTATGAGAGGAATCGTGAACTATTGAGCGTACCTTTCTCCTCCGAGGAGTACGAAACAAGGAAAAGAATTTTCCAGGATCAAAATAAAACACGATGCAACTTTCTCTTATATTGAAAAATTATATGAGTTTGGTGTAGGCATTCAAATCTGGTTTGGTTGTCCGTCGTTTTTCCGAACATATATTATTTTTCAGTTAGTGTCAATAAGGTGTATGATCTGGTAATTATTTTACTAATCCCAAACAAGGTACTTGATATTTTTCGTCTAACTATATATTTCATATTTGATATTATCACACTCTGAAACTGCCTCTGGATATACATTCCAATTGAGAATGAAGTCTCCATAACGTGGTTTTTACTTATTAATGTCACGAAAGCTTTTCACGCCATTTTATTGCAAATTCATTCTCTTTTAATTGTTTTATACGTAATGCAAACTTTTATGCATTCATTTTGAAGTAATAAAACTATGTGAAAATTATATTAGTATATACTCATTATATTTAGGAATTGCCTTTGATTCAGGCACGTTGTGTATTTTTCGTTTGAAGAATCAGATGCGTGCTGCCTTTTATACGCAGTGCAGCCTTCGTCTTGGCGTGACAGACTTTTTCTTTGTATCATTATCGATTACCGCTTTCGGATATCGACTATCTTAAAGGAGCATTCGGGCTTATTCCCATCCGACGTGCGTCGGTTGCGAAGCACAGCCACATCAAACCGTAATAGACGGCCTACTCGGAAGGTGCCGTGTCGGAGGGTGTAGTCGGCTCAGAAATCCCCTTTTTCCATTGATC
>WURS02016655.1:0-12131 GCA_011762765.2 Rhinocypha anisoptera | reverse complement strand
CAGGGAAATGAACTGGCCCCTCTACCCTGCTGTGTGAATTTCCACACGCCGTGGGCTTAGTACTAGGTGAGCTCTACACTCACTTAACATATGTAACAACCTTCTGGTTGAATACTGTGGTTTTGGTGTATATATATAATATGTATATATTTATATGTATATATGTATATGCATACAATTTTCATTGATTTCATGGCACTCAGCATCCGCTGTTGCGAGTTGAAACATGTTCGCCTACCACTGCTTCTGATAGTGAAAAACACTTAACACGAAGGTGTTTATTCATACTCGGCAACAGGAAAAAGTCACTTCGCACTCGAAAATCCGGAGGATGAGCGACACGCTCTGCGATGAGGAACAAGCCAGTGCGCGAACGTTCTGCCGTTCGGTTAATGAGAGCAGTCTCGGAACCCATCGCCCACGAATACGTCTCGTGTGCAATTTTCGTTTTACCATTATGTGGGTGGCACCTGACGAAACGGTCACTATCCCTGATACTTCTCTCTCAGAGTCATTCAACGTTCTTCTCTCACTATGGCAACGGCATTGCTAATGTTTACTTCCGTCTGAGCAGTAACTGGAGCTCAGGTTCCACCTTCCCTAGGAAATTATTGTTTCCACCCTTAAAAAATATCTTAAGCATTCTTCAAACTCTGCTATGGGGAAGAACTCCTTAAGCATTCTATGGAATGACGTATGCCTTGCTTGATGATTCGTGTTTGGACCAAGGCTAGATCTTAATGCAGCGCATTGCTCCGCAGAGCAATCCATTGTTACCGAAATGGGCTGAATATGTCTCAACTTTCAACGACTTCCTCTGTCGCAACGCTGGAGTCAAATCAATGAAACTTTTAATACACATACATTATAAATTAAGTTAGTAATATAAAATAAAGTTTAATTTATGGACAATAAATGATATAAATTAAAATATTATGACCACATTTTATTGAACAGCCCTAGCATAATTTAAGCGATTGATTTCTTTAGGCTGTACCTATCGTAGTGCTTTTGGAGACACTTCAACCAAGTCTGCGGACACACGAAATAAAAATGCCTCAACCCCATCCGCAGGCACTGAGATGGTTGATTCTAAGATTGGCTGGGAGTCCTCCCAATGAGGAATGGGAAAAGGGCAAGTGAAGGGAAAAGGATAAGGAAAGTGGTGGAGGGAAGGAAGACGAGGATGGCCAAAAGACAATGATATTTGACGGAAGCAAGAAGCAATAAATGTCACGTCCACGGGATGCTCACTTTCGAAACGCCGTAACTTCTGTTTGGAACCGATTGCTTCGAAAAAAAAGTCCAACCGATTTTAAAGATGAAGCATTCAACCGTGAAGAGCGTTTCATCCATGCGTTGATTAGTCGTCCTTCCGCAACTTTACATTATTGTACTTACTATTTAGGTAGTCTCTTAGAGGAAAGCGGATATAGCGACAAATGCATTAGAGGAATTGTGTTAGCGAAAAATGATTTTGCGGAAGGAAAAGTGTTATTTAGACGAACCTCGATGAAAGACACGAAGAAAAGGTTAGTGAAAAAATCTTCATATGGAGCGTTGTATGGATCTGAAACTTGGTTCGTGAAGAGGAATGATGAGCGTAGATTGAGGGCTTTAGTGATATGGGCTTGGCAAAGAATGGAGAAGGTGAGGTAGACGAAGAAGAAAACTAATGAATGAGTGCCAAGAATGGTATGGGGAGGAGAGGCGAAATTGAGGCGTTGAGTGAAATCCGTAGAAGGAAGGAAAGGTGGACGGGGTACTCTAGAGGCACCGGACTGTTGAAGGTTGTAATGGAAGAATGTTGGGTAAGCAAGGTGGAGGTAAGAAAAGAATAGCTATTTAAGATAGAAAGATAGCCGATAGGAAGCGTGTAGAGTTACAGAGGGATTTGTGTTAAGGTGGTAAGCGGTAATTCTATGTTGGATTTTATCAAAAACCTACCCTAAATGGTAGATTACTTATTATCACCGTCAAAGATTTATGTCAGAAGGCAGGGTATGAACTGCGCCTTTTAGATCCCACCCTGATTCAAGAGACTCTGTCGGGTGAAATTCAAGCATTCACGAGTGGGTGGGCGTGAATGAGCCCCTCCCTTTCCCTGTGCCGCCCACGATTTCAAACACGCTCGCGATATCCAGAATGCCCACCGCTTGAATGACTTGAAGAAGTGGTGTCACCCGACATCCATCATTCACGAGCCTAACAACGCTGGGTACCCTGGGGGTAACACGATTATTAAACACATGTCCAGTCGATGAAATTTTCATTAATGTATGTTCAATAATGAATGGTGGAGGAAAACTGTCTCCTTTGTATAAACCTCCAAACTGCATGAATGAATTTAGCAATAGGTGAAAGCCAAAACAAGGGGGTACTTATGAGTGTTTTCGTGCATTCAGCCGTGGATTCATCGTTGACTTCATAGCGAAATATTAAGATTAGATAAAATAAACCACTTTTTCACTTGTTGAAACAAACCATCATCAGGTGATGACGTATCATGTCTAGGTCGACAATTATATTTGAGTAAAGAATCGGAAAAGAGTCTTATTTTATCATATCATGTTCCAATGCCACCGGATCACGCATCATTCTTTTCTACACATTAGAATGTTAAGCCTCTATCGTTTTGGCGTTATGAAATGATATGCAGAATTTCAATCGTATTGGCAGATTACCGTGAGTAAACTCGCTATATGAACCCTCATCTTAGTTTCGAATCACAAAGTAATGATTCGAAGACGATAGTGAAACACTCTGGCTTGAGGGATGACTTCCGTTCATTTCTAAATACACACGAGTACCCTACTTGCAACCACATAACGGGGTATAGCAGAGCAAGTTCTATATATATTAAAATCTTCCAAAAGACGCTTACATATCAAAAATCTATTTTCCAAAGGTCACTTTCGCATAATGTTCGAGTAAATTTTTCGTGTCGATATCGACGACAGCTCTCGAAAGATGCAGAAAAGCGAAAGGAGTCCCGGGGCACTCGCCTGGTTAGGTTTGGCGCGTCCCCCCACATCATTCCACCATCCTTTCCCCCATCCCACCCACACTACCCACGCCGGGCGACCGGGGAATGAAACCTCCTTCGCTCGGGACAAGCACGTCAACACGCCCTGGTCTGACGCGCGCCCGCGGTGAGACGCGACTCCCGGCTGGGGGGGGGGAACCGTACGAATCACTCCCGCACGAGGTGGACCTCGAAAGGGGTGCTGCTCGCTGCGATGACCATGTTGACGAGAAAAGAAATATGTGGCAGGCTCGGGACCGGCCAACAGAAGTGGAACACATACTGGAAATGTTACAGATGTCGCTAAACGAGGACAAAAGTCATTAAATCTAGCGACAAAAGCGCCAAATTACCACTACTGGTAGGAGTTCGGAGTAGGGAGAACATGGTGTGATATAGGAGCTGGAATTGGAACTAACCCTAAGTTGAAACATGGATTTGGAGGTTCTTCCGAATTTCATCTCCCTTCTACCCTTCCTTTCATAACCATCCTTTTAAACCTTTCCTCCCACTCTGATGAACCTTTCAAAGATTTAAACCTTTCTTCCCACAGTGCTGATCAGACTCGAGGTCAATCACTGAATGTCTTAATAGACTTTAAAGTAAAAATGAATTTACCGAGAACGAACTGACGTTTTTTGTAGCGTTAAAATATACAATAATAATGGACTAAAAAGAAGACAGAAGGTCGGTTTCCTCATGATTCAGACTTAAACCGCCGCCGGGACCAACGGTGCCAATGTACGTAACTCGCGTACAAACGTTTGTAAGCTAGGCTCTCATTTCTTTTCAATTTACTCCCCATGTTTCGAAAGTCTTCTAAGTACGGCTTTAAATGGAACGTGGCAGGCGCGGCATAAGCGACCGGGATCAACTTTTTTAAAAATTTTCTCCCATGTTTCGAAAGACTTCTAAGCACGGCGTTATATGGAGTGTGGCAGGCACGCCATGAGAAGTACTTCACTTCAAAATTCGACGATCCACTTTCAAAGAATTCCGCTTCAAAAGTCAACGATCATTTCGGAATATCACATTTTTTTCGGGGTGGCGTGGCAGAGGTGACGGGATTAGGGACTCTTGTCGGAACCACCTTTTGCGAAGAACTGGTCCAGGGAAAAGATGGGGGCACATCTACAATTAAACGCTGTGATGTTTTCGGCCAACCATTGAATCGCCGTGGAATTTTCGCTAAATTAATATTAAGGCGTCAGCGAAGACGCGCGCGAGGAAGAAATACTTGTCTCCAACAACAATCGCTAAGCATCTAAATACTCTTATTAAACTTTTGTTACCGTCGTGGAATCCCGCTATATCATATGTTTAGGAACCACAGGGCATTGATTTATGGAGAGACGCCTAGTAGCATTTTCCATGCCTTAGTATTTTTGCTGAAAACTAGCGGAACTTTAAATGGCAGGGAGTTACGCATAAAATAATAGGAAATACGAAAACCCACTTCGACGTGAAGAAGCCATTTGGAATGTCGGTGAAAGTCCTCTTTCGACATGAAAATATGTACGCAGTGAAGACCCAGGAAAGCTTATATTATCAGGAATTATCAGAATATTGATAGCGGCTGAACAGTAATTGCAATATCGACTGACGTTAAAATTATGAATAAACCCTGTATGAGTGATGTTGGGTGCAAAAGCACCTCCAGAAAATTTCATCCTTTTTCCTTTTACCAGGTACTTTGTACGGCCATGTTATTTATCTTCTATTCCCTAGATTTCAGACATCCACTTTCTTTCATTTCAGACATCCACATCCACAGTCTCCAAGTACCTTTGTTGTTATTTCGCGTGTAGGTTAATTACACTTAGTTTGACATTGTCTCCCGCATGATGTGAATAGTGTTTTGCATGCAAGTAGTTTCCTTCTGCATAAATTATTTTTAATTTTTGCATGTGGGACTGTATGCATGTTGGTGGCTCACCCCCTGCCACACGCCCTTACCGCGGCTCGCAGGGTAACACGTAGAAGTATTCCACATCTACACTTACGAGATACCCTGCAGGTCTCCGCTAAGGTGTGTGGCAGGGGGTTAATCCGCACGAGGCATTCATACTTAGGTGTACACAAGCATAATAATAATTCACTACGGAGATAATTTCTTTCTTGCTATAAGAACAATTTCAGGCTCATTGGGTGGCAATGATGTCGTGCGGCGGCGAAACCGCTGTAGTCATAGCAAATAAAAATTAATTGTGGAATCGCTGTGATTTTGCTCTCCTGTTTCTTCGAGGATTTCCTTAGTAAAAAATAGTATTTTATCAATGACATTGGTAATCAAGCGGGAACGATTGATGGGTTTTTATCTTCAATTTGGGACGTGCACAGAGGAATAATTTTACTAAGCAACAATAACTTTAAAGCAAAAATTTTATCGGTCAATAAATTTTCTATTGACAGGAAAAACGTTAGCAATTGTGCACGTAGTTGTGAATTCAGTTTCACTGAGATCCTGCCTATCACAATTACCTCTTTTATTAGCGACCGAGATCGATCCTGAGCCGAGGAAAAATATTCAGAGCAGTTGGATTGTAAATAGTGCGGCAATTGAGTGTCAAACCATGCTCAAGAAATGTGCTCCGGTGACGCCCTCTCGCCGACGGTTAAATCTTCTTAATAAGCCGACTCTTAATAAATTCCGCGCCAGCGCGTACGAAAGGGAATTTAAGACGGACATGCTGCGTGAAAAGGGCAGCAAGCGCTTAGTCAGTGGAAAACAAGACAAAAGACGGGGTATGTAAGCAATGGCGAAAGTGTCGACCAAGTAGGGTTATTGATGCCTTGGAGGGATCCGGGCAGTAACAGTCCCTGAAGCCGATTCACAAAGTATTCTCAAGCCCTCATTCTGTGTCCGCGACTACTGGTCGTTCAATTGTTGACACCCGATGCACCGCCGGTCTCGTAATTGGTTCTGAATGCTTTTGCCACGTGCCTTTATTTCGTTATTTCCGTGATTATATGTTTTAGCTGAACACCATTTAATATTCCCATCCATGATTTCTTTGAAATGAATGAATGTCCCAAAACGAGCATCAAAGGTTTTCAAATTAAAGGTTGTAAATTACTTTTGCACAGTTCCTTAAATAAACGAAACTTTGAGCATGTAATAACGGCAATTCACCGACACCATTTCTTCCTGGGCGATGGTTCAACGATATATAAATCTAATTCCATATTGGATGAGGGATAAAGAATCCGATTCAGACCCACGATTTAATAGTACTTAATTTCTTTAAAATGTTTCCAAATAAAGTTTACGATCTCTGACTTCACTCCGTGGAAGTTGTGAATGTTAATGGTAGGAATGAAAGAATATCGTACTTTTCCAAAGTCTAACACCAAATACTGTGGAAAAGTGCGATATTTTATCATTCTTATCATGGATTTTTCCAAATGATATTTTATGGCCTTTTTTTAACTGGAAATCACTGCTAAGAAGAAAAGGATATGAATTCATTACAGAAAACAAGTGTATAGATCTGGAAGATTAAACTATTACGATTAGAGATTAAAAAAATATATATGATCACAGGCATGATTATTTAGGATAGACAGCGTAAATATTCTGTAGTTGTCTTGCATGAATTCGTAGCAAATATAAGTAATTTGATATTGTTTCCGTATAATATTATCTCTGTTCTGTTAACGAACGGCGAATAATTTTGAATGTATGCACGTGGGAATCAATGCTTGGTGTTGACTCACATCCCGCCGTACGCCATTGAGGCGGCTTTCAAGGTATTTCAAAGGTGTAGTTTAGACATTTACCAAATTTGAAAAAAAAGAGTAGAAATATATACTAAATGTGGACACTTTAAAAGGAAGCTTATATTATACCTTCAATAAAAATATTAAAAACAACTAACAATAATAGGCTTAATTCTGAAGTTCAAATCACTGATTATAAAGGGAAGGAACCGAGCGGTGGAAAATATTCGCCGTACCGATCAACTTCATTGTGAATTCATTCTACTCGATACGAAAATTGCTACAATATAGTAGCGAAATCAATCACTATCGAGTATTGGAGTGATGGAAAATACATATCTTCCACGTTAAACTGACATCAATTCATTGAAATTAATTATGAAATAAATTATTTTCCTCGGAGCCTGGAGCAATTGTAAGACGAGTGTAAGGCGTCTGGTGAAAGATAACAAAGTGCTGCTGGAGATACACTTTATGTGTACGAAATACCTTATTTCAGTATAACAATAAATAATATTGTAAGATCCAATGAAGTTTTTCTGTATGTAAATAAGTAATCAATGTTGGTCTGAAGTTTATTTTATTTATGTCGCCAGAGTAAATGACCAGTCACAACAGTCTTCAGCCCTAAGTTCGGCCTGATAGGTGGCGATAGAACTCAAATAGCAACGAGCTCAACGGGGTGTGTAAAAATTCCCACATCAGGGTATTGACACTTTCTTTCCCTGTGCCGCCAGTGGTTTCCTACGGAAATCTGGCACCTATGAAGTAACTGCCTATTTAAGTTCTTTTTGTTGAACCTTCGGAAACATAGGGGAACACTAAGGAGTGTTGTAATACAACTTATGACATCATATCCCACAACCCTTTGAGAATCAAAGTACGTTCAAAAAGGATGCACTTTGAGCTTCGTACGATCGACCATTATTTGGCACGCTGTCGGCGTGCGAAACTCACCGCACAAAAAAATCTCGAGAGATTACTCGGATGGGTGTCGTTTCAGTGGGAAACGCAAAATGGGTTGAATCGAATTCCAGGGTCGTCAACTGCAGAATATCTCGAACGATGCAAGCGCTGTCGGCATAGAAGGTATTTCTGGAGGCTCCCCTCCGACATTAACCTCCCTCTCGGCCTGAAGGGCTTTGACCAGACTAGAAGCTAAATCCTTGAGCGCTACTCAATGTCTATGAGAGTTGGACGATTTTAAAAGTAGACCAGGGAGTAACAAATGTGCTGTGATTGAATTATATCTACGCCCCCGAATCATGCTCTAACCCTTTGCAGAAGAAGAATGAACACAACTAGTTTCCATCCACGATTTTATTTGTGGCTACTGAGTTGTCGACCTCAAAAAGGCACCTCACACAAACCGTCGCCGGTAACCTGATTAAGACTATGTAAATTCGATGCCTGCGTAGTACAAAATAAACTTTGGAAAGAAACCAACTGTGGTCATTCATCTTTTACGATGAATCGTTTCCACTAAGTGATAGGCCGATACCACCACCTGACATAACCCTTCTTTAAAAATCAATGTGTCTCTGTAGGCGAGAGTTATATGTTTGTATGCTCCACCCCATCTGCCTAGCAAGTATATACATATTTTTGTATCCGTGAACATCACAAGGCCTCAAAACCTCGTGCTGGAGGAGATGTCGAATATATATTTACTGTTACGACGAACTAGGAAGCATGAAGGTATACACGCGTAAGAGATTTTTCGAGTTACCAACATGGAAAAGAAAAATCGAGATGGCTAAAACCTTGGTTTACAGGGGACAAGAGATTATTTCCAGGGTTTGGCAGGTAGAAAGATGCAAAGATCTAAGGTGTGGAACCGACGGTAAAACTTGAAAATCAAGTAGAGAGGTATTTAGTTCAAGGCTAGGGAGTAGTGAGGGGAGCCAAACTGTAGTTAAATTAGGGAAAAAAAGAAGACTTTTGCACGCAAATTGTCTTCATATTGAAGATGATGACGAGTTCAGACTTACAGCTCTCTTCTCTTGCAAAGCCCCCTTGTACCGCGAATTCTTCCCTGCTTCATATCTCGTCAATTCTAGCGAGTAACGAAAAGGGAGCTCTTCAGCTGGCACCAAGCTTTAGAAAACGTAAGGAGTAACGCCTGGCTTGTGGGAAATGTCGTTGGACGTCCATCATGCCGGCGATGTGTTGGCTGGACAGCGTGATGGCGTTACGACAGGCGCGGCGTTAAACTGCGCGTGGCACGGCGTCCGCGTAAACTCACCCATCCTCGAGTGGGGTGGAGAAAAAAAAAAACTGCTTGTGGAGGTGGAAAATTAGTTTTGGCTTAATCACTCTTATTCTTCGGGGACGACAGTCCCCTGACCCACACCATTATCCTCGCGCCTTCCCCCTTCCTCCTCCCCCAATCACCCCAAGATGAGGGACGCCGCTCCCTGGGAGGCGGCGCTTGGCTGGTGCCAACCGCCTCGTTCGGTAGCGTGGCCCGTCCGGAAAGGCACGCCCGTGAAAGAGGGGCCGACGGGCGTCGGTGGTCCGCTTAATGAACGTGAAAAGTGCTTGCCCACCTGTATGGGTGTCTGCCTGCTGTATTTACGAGTCCCCTCCCCACATCCAGAATTAGCAAGCACTATGTCATGGGCTCTCGAGCGATCCGGCATTCATCCCTGTATTCATTTACGAATGTTTTTTTTTGGGGTTCATAAAACGCCTGGCTTTGTTTGAACATGATCTAAAAGTTAAAATGCCCCCGGATGCAATTTTTGAAAAATACAACACGTCAAAACTTTATTTTTATTCATCAGTTATCAACCAATGTTTTATTTACTCCCGGAGGTCAGAATCTCTGCCAAGTACACAGAGATTTAATGCGTAATAAGCGATTCGTTAGTAATCAAAACAATTAAAGAACGATGGATGAAGTGTGCAAAAATGTTTGTCAAGTAAAAAAGAATAGTTTTAGGCAAAAAGCGCCCCTTGATTGTTTATTCGAAAAATTCCATCATAATTCAAAAGATATTATGTTAATTGTTTAAAAAATACGCTCATGAATACCTATAAAAGCACATGAATACCCTATCTGCGTTGGTAGTATTTCAAATAATCGTAATTTCAAATTTGTATTGATGACGATGCATGCGAAATTATAAGTGTACTTTCCGCGTTAATTTTTAATTGAAAGTAACTAGCAAATGAAGGAAATTACTAGTCACTTTCAAATAAACATTAACGGGGAATGTATATTCAATCCATTCATAATTCGGTTAAAAGAAAAATTAGCTGCATTCCTTTGCAATGCTTTGGAAAACTATTTTCATTAATAAAAATAATGAAAGTATTCTATTTAATGGTAGGGGTTTAGGGATGGTCGCAAAAAATAAAAATTAATGGCTGATTGCTAGAATTCTATTACTTCCTTGAGCAGGGAAATCTCTTTGATATGTACCGTTCAAGTCCTTTTCAATTATAAGCCCATTTATATGCCTGGAAGAGACGGTATCTCATGGAAATAACTTCTTTCTTTTCTGAAGTCAAATATTTTCTCCTATGTAACCAGCTCAAAATATTCTGGGAATCCTCGTCATAAATATTCCAGTATTATGAAAATTGGCGTTTAAAAAATATGAAGCAAACGTATTTTTTCAGCTACAAAATGAAATTTTATTAAACAACGGAAACCTTAATATCAATATTTTGAGAAACATTTTGAGTCATATATTTTTCTTGTCAAGTAAACAACAAAACCATGTAAATAAATTAATTTTTATATAGATTTAGACGATAAGAGGTGGGTCTTTTGGAGCGTCTTGGAAGCTATATTTACCACACATGTATATGTTTTTTATCCCTAAATAAGTTTAGTTGCACGACATGATTTCGTTGTTGAATAGCAAAGTGGAGAGGCCCTCGGAAATAGTTGAAATTTCACTTAAGATTCCCTGAATAAAAAAACTCGAGGTTTTATAAGAAGGGAACAAATTATCCGAGTTGTTATATTGAATGTTTCAGCTTCAAGTAAAATGTTTAACTTAATGCTGAGGAATGCTCCTACTTAAATAAGTGAAAGACGGCGTGTGCCTTAGTAGTAATATTGTCTTCTTTATGAATTAAAATGAGTACTTCCTTACTGTGCAATACTTTTTTTTTTATTTTTCCTTCGGCGTCGGTCTGACGGTTACATTCGCAAGGGAATTCGACGGGGGTCCGCAAATGAGGCATCGCAGACCATCTGAAGTACTCAGGAAGACCGTGAGAAATGAAACAAGGGAGGGAGGAGGACAAACCAAGGTCTCGCGATTTAACATAATCAGGTGATTTAACGTGAAAAATCGGTGGGGAGTGGGGAAACAGCAGTCGCGGCGACAGCCTCGGTTTCGTGAAAAAAATGTACGCATAGACGACAGGTTTCTCCTCGTGCCTCCTGATGAAACGGTGTTTTTTTTTTCCACCCTGTTCCCACATGAATCCGACCCCATTTGTCTGCATATCATCCCTTTCACCCCTCTCTCCCCCGTTCCCTAGTCTTCCCGTAACGCTCTCCCCCTCAACCCTTCCCCTGTGCTTCGTTCTTCCACCGTCGACCACTTCGAACAGTGCCCCGTCCCTCCTCTCACCCTCCTCCAACTCCTCCTCCGCAATTCCCACACCCCCACGCCCGACCCTCTGAGTGTCTGAGTGGGGGAGAAGGGAGGGAGACCTCTACTCCTTTCGCGGGCTCATTCATCACGCACTCTCCCCCTCCAACCCCATACACACACACACACACACGCATCACTCTCGCCTTCGGCGCACACACGCCCACGCGTCGCCGCCCACGCCTCTCTACGCGTTACGCCTCAGCACTTAGTCTCATTCGCGCGCCGTCAAACCCCCTCCGCCCAACCCTTCCCCCGCGTATCCGGGCGACGGACGCCTTTTTGCCCCCCCGCCCCTCCCCCCACACACCTCGACCACCGCGGGCCGCGCGTCTCCAAGCGGACGGGCCGACTGACCGACGGCCCCAAGTGTCCCTCGCGTTCCTCGCGGGGGCTCATGTGTCCAAGGTGTTGCTTCAAAGTCTGGTCAGCAGTGTGACATTAAGCACTTCGCGATAATATCGTAGATGCGAAGTGGTGGCTATTAAATAACGAGACAGAGGCCGTGAAGCATTTTATTTCGATTCCATAGATATTTACTCGTTGTGACCTTCAATATCCACCCCTCCTCTATCCTTAAAACACACCCCGTGCGAATCTTTCGTTGTGAGAAACAAGTGATTGAAGTCTTCCTCCGTCAGCTACGTGCTTCAGGACGCGTGCCAATTTCTCTTTTACAGCTTCGACGGACTCGAATCTTGCCCTTTTTTTAATACGGATTTAACCTTAGGAAACGGATAGAAGTCGCACGACGCAAGATCCGGCTAATA
>WURS02016644.1:0-12132 GCA_011762765.2 Rhinocypha anisoptera | reverse complement strand
GTCACTCTCTGCAGTTCTACCGACGTTTCGATGGACGACTCGGCCATCGAAACGTCGGCAGAACTGCAGAGAGTGACCCGGTGGTGAACCCGAATATCCTTCACCAACGCAATACGCCCGGAAAACATCCGTTCTTTCTTCACCTTATATTTTCATTTGAGTTCAGATAAAGTTGGTCGAATAAAAAAAAGGTCCTCTTTGACAGACCAAGGAGAAAAGTTAACTGTTTCCAACATTTATCTGCATATGATAATATTTTTAGCACTGAACTTTGGACAGAGATAGCCTCCTTTTTTTACAGGTAATGACGGTATATTATGTATGGAAGGAGTATTGTTCAATTGAACGAATCAATCAAAAGAACACGATTCTATTGATTGTTTAAGACAATTATGATGCAAGAACTTCGATCACAATAAACTTGGTCCGAAGTTGCATGAACGGGTTCTGTTAAGAGTATATGTAGCGTCTCCTGCTCTGGAATTTTCTGGGGTTTAGATAAGATATATTCTTTTTATATTTTATTTCATATACAGAATTGACATAATCATAGAAATTCTAAATTTTGACTCGGAATTTTAGAATAGTGTTCAAAGATACATCCGGATGAGATTTGATAATCCCTCCATGTTATTTAACAGAATACTTGGGTAAGTACTCATTTAGAATTCTTCTACCTTTTTAAAGTATTTTCCTTTCCATATTCATAGTGACGCATGGAGTTATAAATAACATGCAGCATTATATTATGGTGAGTGGAAGATCCCACACCTGACATTCATTATCAAGAAACATGTAGGTAAAAGGTTATAACTAACTAATAGTCGACTCAGGAACTTTGAAAGTAATGGAAGTCGAAAAGTTGAAATTGTGGAGCGATATTTCTTTTACCTCAGAGACATCAGCTGTCTAATTACTAGTTGGACTACTAATCTCAGCGGATTATTTCTTAGAGAAATGAATTCAATGGCACTATTTTGGAGATCAGTAGGTTCTATAGTTACTCTGTCTATTATATGTTGTTATATTCATAACTTTTTCAGTTTCTCTGAAAACAGTAAGATGAAGTTCTTAACACGTTCTCACAATGCTCCCTAAAGAAACCATGTTATATATTAGCAAGAGATTAGTTACAACTCAAAAATAGGAATTTAAGTTATTACCAGTTTACGAATTGTCATTATTTAACATCTCAATTTTTGGAAACTCATGCTTCTGAAATAATACCCGTATATTTACAGTTGCGGGATATATTAGAAACGGTAGCGTATTCGTTACGCTTTACTCAGATAGCAACATGGCATATATGTATCTTCCCTCTACCCTTCCATTCCCATATTTTTATACCTTTCCTCCTGGTCTGAAGAGCCTTGTATGCTGACCAGACTTGAAACCACACGTTGAAGCATGAATTTCTCTGAGCCTATACATCTTTCTATTCTTCCATTCCCTTCCTCCTAGTCTGAAGAGCCTACAAGTGCTGAACATACTTGAAATAGCACCATAAAAACATGTATTTAACAGTATAGCAATACATAGTTTCAACTACTAGTTGAAGCATATATTTGGAGGCTCTTCAGAGACTAAACTACCTTCTTTCCTTCCGTTCCTATCCTTGTACATCCTTCCTCCCAGTCTGAAGAGCCCGATATATTAGTGACGAACCGACTTCAAAAAAAAAACATAAAATAAACTTAAAAAGTTTCAACTACTAATTTAAACATATTTTTGAGGTTCTTCGAAGGTTAATCTTCCTCCGATATTTCCATTTCCAACCTTGTATGCCCTTCTTCCCAGTTGAAGAGTGCTGAATAGACTTGAAGCAACATCCTCAAGTTGTCTTAAACATGAATTGAGAATTTTTTGCGTGGGAGGTATTTTAGGAGGTATTTATACTGTTCTTCATCTCCTTACCATCCTTCAATTCCTATCCATATACTCCTTTCATCCCGGTCAGAAGAGCCAAGTTTTAGTACTGAACAGACTTGAAACATTCGTAGTTCTATCATTTTTCTATCTTGTAGTTACAAATACTTGTTGAAACATATTTTAGAGGCTTTACGAGCTTCAACTGCCTTCCATCCCTTCCATTCCTTGTATGCCTATCTTCCAGGTCTGAAGAGGCTGATATTACTGCTTACCAGACTTTAAAGAACTCCCTGAAGTAAGTAACCATAATAAGGAGCCCACATTCCTTCCATTACCATTCTCATAAACCTTTCCACTCGGTATGAAGAGCCTAATATTAGTTCTGAACAGACTTGAAGCAACTTTATAATACTTTAATGCCCCATGCGTAATATTGTGGAATTGTATTTTTATTTCCATTCTGCCCCATTTAATAAGTGGGGGATGAAGCAAAATGCGCTCATTTAGGCCCTAAGAGGCTATGACATATGATATACCTGATTTTAATATAAATAAAAATAATATAACGTTGAAAAATGTAATCTCTCAATTTTTTCTTCAACTATTTTCCTGGTCTTGTCACGTGACTCAAGTACCCCTGCTTGAATTTCTGCGAAAACGTAAATATATAGGTAGCCACTGTACAGGATTAATAACGCTCGTTCGAGACCTTTTAATACAAAGCGAGTGAGAGGAGGAGGATACCGAGGTAAGAAAAAGATGGCGTTCTGAAACGCAGTAAGTGTAGATCGTGGATTAGACGACGGGGGGGAAGGGGGGTGTAAAAAAAAGGAGCTGAGCAGAAGGGAAGTAGAAACAAGGGGAGGAAGGAAAGGGAGAAGGAGATATTTATTGTTTTGGGACTATCGCTGCTATTGTGTGGTGAGGGCGAGGAAAATTGCAGGAGGGAGAGCAGGGAGCATTTGGTAGATAAAGAGAAGAGAGGGAAAGAATAAAGATGGACTATAATGAGAAGAAGAGGGTGCAGGGAGGGAAGGGGTGGGGATTATTTGGGAGGGTGGAGATGGCGAGGGGATGAGGATTGGTAGGAAGAGCGCAAGGGAAGAGGGTGAGGAAAGGGATATGAGACGTGAGTTCATTTTCATTGTGGTATTGCGGGGGGGGAAGGGACTACGAGCATCACCAAAACCTTTTGGGCCCCGTACATCCTAATGAAATGTGATAACTTCGTAAATTTCTCTCAATAACGGGAGGTTTTTTGCAAATCCTTTTGATGACAGCCATACACTGCTATGTGGTGCGGTGAAAGATTTCAAAACTGGAATATGTGAAAGCTGTATTCCAAGAGGCTTTTAACTAGGACCAGAACATTTTTATCTTCAACAGAGTTGGAGTCTAGGCCATGACTGTGATGATCTCAAAACATGGCTATACTAAGATTATTTTCGTAGAATTCCTAGAATTTTCCCCTCTCAGTGATTCTCTCTCACATGGTAATGAGAAATAAAATTTATCGTTACAATCATTAAATAAATTCCTTATATGCATTATATAAATCGTTTATAAATTTATTCAGGGGTTATACTCTTCCCACAAGACATATCCGAGAGAGACTTTTTGGCATTGGTAAAGTTTCTGCTGTTGATTGAGGGACTCCTTCCAAGTATGAGCTATATCACTCTACACCGGTAGCTATTCATGAAGTAGATTTTATGTATTAGTACATTCTGTAAAATCCTAATCAAAAGAAATGTAGGTGCTTCCGTTCACCTGAATTTGTGAATTTCACAAATCGTAGCGCCTACAGTTAGTAGGCAAATTTCATCCTCGTCAACTGAATTTCACTCTTGTATACCTCTATTCAACTTCCACTGAGCTTCGAAAATATTGTAAATGGTATGCAGCAGTACGAGTATTAAGAAGAAAAATCATCCTAATATAGATTGTGGCTTTTTAGATCGGACAGAGTGATAGAAGTGACAAAATGGCGACAAAAAGTAAACCAGTAGGGTACTCCAAAGCAAAATTGACCCTACATAAATCTTGAATAATTAAATTTTACGCACACAGCAGAAGTGGGAAATTTATCCACTGGCCCTTTAAGAAAAATATGATAAAAAATAATTAATGACCCTAAATAATTATGACCCTAAAGACGAAGTGAAATATTCCTGGAATATTGCATCCCAGATAAACCCTTTCTGAGTAGTCACCATTTTCAATTATTATGTTTGACTTGAGTATCACTAATATTATTATATTAGCCTTACGTAGATTTTGATCTTTTACAGAATGATTATGCAAGTTCTTACAAGAAGAGATAGGTTAAAGTGGACAGACGTGTAGAGTACTAGTCGAAACTTAAACAATGTAATTGTAAAGTGAAATGAATAAAGTGAATGTAGAGCTACGTTCAAACCAGGTGGAATCACCCACTGCCACAAACAACCTTGACTATGAGTTTCTGTGAATCACGTACCTGGATACAATAGTTCTACATTTAATGTAGAACTAATTATCCAGGTTTTACATATTAATGTAAAACTAGTTATATTTCGTCCCTGGAAACACTCTATTAATATTTCATGAACTTGTATAAATAAAATAACAAAGGTAAAGTAGTGACTCGTTCATGACCAAGCATTAATTATTTTGCGCAAAATCTAATTACATTTCTTTGTCAAACATTCATATATTTCAGTGAACCTTCAAATTGGGACCCTGGAAAAACGCACTCTTCGTCTCTTTCCTTCCCCCCTCGAACGTACCCTAAGGAACATCATTCAATATTTATGCGATTGAGAGCCACATTATTTCCAGCAACCCTCATTTTTAGAACTCGCAGCACTTTTCCTATTTGGTCTCAGTGTAAACACGGCATGGGGACCCGGAAGGGGCTGCGGAGCCACGGGAGGAGAAGAAACGAAGAAGGGGAAGGCCAGAAAAGATTCCAGGGTGAATCCAGAGTAGGGAGGAATAGACAGAGGATGGGGAATAAACGGTCTAAGAGACCGCATGGGCACTGAGCCAAGGAGTAGAATTAATGGGTGTATCTTCTCACAACTAATCCGAGGATGAAAGGACAGTAGTCCCCGGGGCGAAAAATTAATGGAAACCATAAAGGGAAGATGTTAGCGCCAGTAGCCAAAAGTCCTTAGTTTTTTAGTCTTAAAGCAGTTGTAGGTAATATTACCATTTAATATTAGATACATTATTTCACAGGATATTATTTAAGTTCATGACGGAGCGTTCACAGCTTCTACAATTTTCTTCTAAGAGTTTTTAACTGAAGACTAATACTTTTTGTTTCAAGAGGTAATTGTATCAACTTCTTTGGCAATGGATGATAAAAATGTCCATTTCTTGAATTCCCTGTGGTATTTAATGTCAAAAGTAATTTATTGTTTCAGTAAGTATAAAAAAAAACAAAAAAAATTCAAGACTTAATGATTTAAAAATTTTTTGGTTTTCAATTGCTATGGTTATGGTTACTTGTGACATGGCCATAATGATGACTGACGCAATCTATATGACCTTGTGACTATATAAGGTTGACGGTATCTTGGGTAAAATAGGTTTAATTTAATAGGTTTAATCCTAAATAATTAATTTCAAAAGCAACTTCAAATAAATATAAGATCGAAATTGTTTTCTTCAAGTAATCTTGGTCCTGTGTGTACACTTTATGGGACCGAATCGTTTACAGAACGGATGCATCCGCTTCGACGATCGACGGTTTTAAGAGTTTCAGAGAACTCTGCCTCACCGCGAAACTTAAATAAGGATGGCGTAGGAGACGAAAATGTACTAAACTCATGTGAATGTCATAATTACAGCACAAATATATCATCTACTCCAAAATCATATATGTTTGCCCTACCATGGAACTCACGAAATATATTTTTAATGCTTAACTTCACTTGGAAACCTTGTTAAATCGCATAATACAGCAGCAATTTTATAGATTGAAAACGAATAAATAAGAAGTGAAACATCTGGTAGCAAACTTGGTAATCTAAATGATAATTACTGAGCCATTACACTCTTTGGTCCAGTGATATTGACAGTAAAATTAACCATATTTCCATCCTGTCGGTGACAATCGCATAATTTATGCGGTTTTGGGTTTTCATACATCTGTAGAGTGCCATTTCTTTATTTTTTGTCATTGCTTTTGTTTCTGTATAAGGTCTTACTGTTTTTTTTTAACCTTGCGCATTCCATGAATCTTTCACGAATAATAAATTAAGAGGATGATAATAATGTACGCTAATAATTTAAACTGATTTTCTAATAGTTTTAAATATTATATAAATTCTAAAATAGCCACGTATGTTCCGCCAGTTAGTATGGAATGAATTGATACTTAATATGAGCGAGAACCTATGCCTTGAGTAAAGCATCTGTGACAGTAACCGTGAAGGAAAAAAATAATATTGCACATAACACATGAAATTAAATGAATAAGTCGGAAGGAATTTAAATAATATCTTCCGGGTAGATGGATTATTATTATTATTCCATCGTACGGATTAAGCCAGAGGGAAGTTTGTTTAATTTAATGGAGAACAGCTAGAGCCATGCCATTTCACTCTCAGTCATAATGTTAAACATGCTTTTAGCTTAATGGAAGCAACATGAACATTCAGGTGATTCATTCTTCGGTTTCAAATCAATAATCATGAGGTCAAGTTTAGAACACATATATTTTGATCGTTATGAGTTCAATTTACTCCAGGCGGGATAACAGTTCAAACATCTTTACCGGATGAAGATCCAAGTCTTCTGGGATTTATTCCGTGTTGGTCCATTTTCTCGGACGACAGTTTCGCCTACGTTGCGGTCAGCGTCTTCAGACTTCTGACCGTAAGACACCGACTGAGACGCCGGCGAAACTGTCTTCCGAGAAAATGGACCCACACGGAAGAAATCTAGGAAGATTTGGATCTTCAATCGCTACACTCCGTGGAACCCTTCACAGTGATCTTTACCGGATAATCTAACAAAAGTCGAAACTTAATGTTATTCGACAGTGAAGAAAGACTAATCGGTGCTGAATTAATTGCGAAGAATTTTTCCATGCTGGGAGACATTCCGCGTTCACAAGAAGAATTATTACACAAAATAGTCAAATTTACTTGTTACTTAAAGGAAGCTGTTTCTCAATTGAGAAAAAGAAATTCTTCCAACTGCTAATTTATAAGAAAACTTGTGAAAAACTATTGTCTCTAACTAAATTTTCCCATGTGGTCATCATCATAATACGCTCACGGGGTGTGTAATTTATATATTCATGGTAGAGAGGCCTTTACTAAAGGCGAATGTGCCATAAGGATAGGTTCTATAAATCAACCTTGGATGCATGAATTTCACATTCTCTTCCAATATCCAAGAAATTCTGACAGAGAGGAATTAAGACGGGTTTTTCCAATTACGTACTCCTGGATTGGAACCTTGATCCTCTGTTCTTTAAATTTTTCTCTAATTGGCCACCATTCTCCATCACCGTGTAGTAGCTCTCAATATTTGCCAATCTTACTTTTAGACGATTTTTGTATATATGTTTATTTAGAAGTGATCAATGATGTCAGTGTTTTTCATGATGCCAGAAAGTCATTATTCCCTTAAATAAGTTACGTGAAGTACGTATTCCCCTTCAAGTCGCCAAAAGGACAGGTAGCAATGGAATGGAATATACACAGAAAGTGAGTGAGTAGAAAGGCTACGAATTCCCCTGAGCTTCCAACTCTTACCTCGGTCAATCCATTGGACCTTCAGGAAACACGAATTAGCAACACGTGAAATGAGGGCAAACGGATTGTCGGAGGAGACTGGAAAGGGTGTATCTGAAGGAAGGGTGACCAGGTTAATTCACGCGCCGAGTGAACAGAAGGAACGCAAAAACAACTCTGTCACGCCTGGAGAAAACATCACTATTTTATATTGCGAGATGACATACCGATGACACCCTCGCATTAATACCATCTACTCAATCAGATTTTCCAGAGGAGAGGGCATGGACAAATTTTAAGATTTCGGTGGAGTATCTGGTTCTAGAAAAAAATAAACTAGGAAAATTCTTATTTGATGTTATGTTAGCTGGCAGTAAATTGTCTCTTGAGGTGTAAGCCCATTTAGTTGATTAAAGGATACTAGTCAAATAATTTTTTAATTTATTCACAGGAATTTCTGGATCAGTATCGAGTTGATTAACGTATTGAAGTTCGATTTTGATTTTTTTTTACTTTTGCCCTATTATTTTTTTCATAGCGCTCCCCTACTCCACATTATTGCTATTATACTTTTCAAATGTCTACATATAATAAGTGTTTGTAGTGTTTCTCAGGGTTACACTGTTTTTTCTATAAGCTTTATATCTTTCGGTAGCGCAAATGCTTGTGAAACACCTCACAGCCACGTGAAATTTCACACAACTAAACACACATTCGATTATGTCATCTTCGCACACATTTGAAACTAGTTCAGACCCAATTTTATAAAACACATCTGAAAGGCTTTCAGGCATCACAGCAATACCGTATATTCGAAACTATTGAAAAGTACGTGCTATTATAGGTCATTTACTCGCATTCACTGCTCTTTTAATTGCTTTTTAAGCATTAGATTTTTCATTACAAATATCTAGACGTTCTCTTTAAGATTCATTCAGCTTAACTGACCCATTGAGCCTTTCATACGATTCATTAATAATGTCTCCAAAATTAGACTCCGTTAATTTAAGGTCGATTTTTAACTCTATAACGAAGTTTAAAACCTCATCACTAAGTGAATCGCATCAGTGAATTTTTCCGGTTGAATGTCTGCTGAACAGCAATTATACTCTGACGTCGAATATCAACACAATCACCCCACCTCCAATCTACTGCACCAACTGACTACCAGCAGAAATACTTTCAAGTTCCTCTCCCCCCAATACCGTATCCAAACAGCTATCGTGGAACTTATTGCGAAAATATACACCAGATTTATAGATTGTAGAACGCGTAGATTTTTTACAAAACACTGAGTTATTCTGTTATAAAAATAATATTTAAAATCAAATCCTCACAGTATTGTATACCAAGGCCGTAGGCCACAAGAGTGGAAAGCATTTGAATATTACGAGAGACCGAACCCGACCAGCTTGTGGCTGGACTTGTTAGGGTAGAAGTGTTGGCAATAATATTTTATGATTCAAAATATCATTGTGTCTAATATGTTCCAGAAATATAAAATGCATTCCGATTGCTGCAACCAATGCGTTTTAATCTATTACACTTAATTTTTCTTTGCATTATGCTTTAATCACCCTCTTAATGAACCCCAGTTTCTCGGCGACGACATTGAAGTGAAATTAATATCTTACATACACTAAATGAAAATAGGATGTGGGGGTAAGTAAGGTTTGCATCCCAACTCTCCCAATAGACCCGAAAGTTGGAAAATCACCGATTTCCTCCCTCGGTTTGATTTTCTAAGTTGACGCTGAAATAGTAATAATTTAATAACCATAGGGATTAGTAGTCACATGTCTCCGATATTGTTCTATTTTAAAACCAAATTCTATATGACAGAACGAGTTCAGCATCAGACGTTTTTTTATTTCTCTCTCTCTCTCAGTGAACTGGTTTCTTACAGTTATCCGCTCCGTACCAGCAGTCTGTGCACAGTAAGAAATATACCTTGTGAGTGAATGTACAAGCGATGGGCCCTTTTTGAGAATCGATAAGCTTCCTCTTCACGTATTCGATACTAGAAACTCCCCACATTCGGTCAGGGTCACGTTCATCGACGTGATCTAAGAAAGCCGAGAACGTCAACATGAGCGGAAAGAGTGCGTTAGGTCTAATGAGAACGACACAAAAGCTTCAGCTGAATAAGCAGCCACGCTCAGCGGAACATTAGCATTAATAATTACTCTTTCTTTTCTATTTGTCACAATGACTGAATGGAATCAGTCCCTGGAGTGAGTAGTGGAGGAAATGAAAGTGTGGCCAAACGAAACGTATGCAACATCCAGGTTTCCCATAAATCACGGATTGATTCAAAACCGGACAATCCAATTCCGCTTATCCTACGGTCCTTGAAATTGATACCTACAGCTCTACACGTTTTCACGTCGCTTCTGGTACCACCTATTCTCCTTTTCTAGTCGTCGATTTCTGACGCAGCAACTAACAACCGAATTCGTCAACGAAAGTCAAAATAAACTACGACATAAGTGACGCTCGGCAGCAGAAACTGTCAGCCAGTACCTTATATGACCATCGGTGTCTAACAATAACAATAAAATACGAAATTATAATTTAACGTAGTCGGTGAAAGATTTATAGAAACCATCGCTCCGACCACGTCCGCCAATAGATGGCGTTCGGTTTCCAGCCGTTCACTACTATCGAAGAAGAAAGGACATACACAATGGGCGATAAGTAAAGAGCATTTTTAACAGATATACGAATATAAAAAAGTACAATTAGTTTTGAGACATGCATAGTCGAAGAAGGAAATAAAGCCCAAAGGGCTATATATGCGTTATCAAATAACTAGTGATAACAAAATAATTATGGATAAAAGAAATTTTAAAAAGGGTTAGCCGATTCTTAAATGAAAACTGAGTTGTCGGAGTCATAATTGGCAGCGCGAGGTTTGCGGTTCAAATCCCAGCTGAGGGAATATTTTTTCTCTTTAAGCGTTGGATTTCCATCTTCCTCGCCAGGTTTTTTATTCGTCTTTTTATGTGTTACTGTCCCCTTTTCTTATTTCCCATTAGTTTTTGTACTTGTATGAACTTATATATACTTATTTATTTTTTTGAACATGTATGGAGTCCTGTTAGTTATTTTCAGACTTCGATATACCTCCATAATACAGCATAGCTTTAGACAGGATTCCTCAATGGAATCACCCTTTGTGGATCACGAATGCGGATCGACAACTCTCCCCATTTTTGCACAACTGCCGAGTGGTTCCCCTCCCGAAAGTGTGTCACGAAAGCGCAACGCCGATCAAGACCTCGAAGGACTCCAAGGAACGGGGTTTCACTACACGTGCCGTTGTCGCCAGAGGAGGGTGAGGAATGAAAATTGAGTTTCTCGATTTCGTCAAAGCCTCGAGAAGGAGAGAGAGAAAGAGAGGTTGAAATGGTGAGGTGAGCGTGAGCTCAAGAGGCGGGTGCAACAAGGACCGGCCCAAGGTGGCCGTGTCTCCCGTGAGAACGTTTTTGGCTGACTCCGGCACAGCGGTATCTTGTTCGCGGGGTTTATATAACGGAGATCGTGCGAGGCACCGAACGTGATGGAGATCGTTTAAGTCACGGAGGGCGTTGAAGCAAGGTCGTTTGAGTACGCAATGAAACCCGCAAAGAGCATCAGAAGTAGCGAATTAAAGTATTAGAGCAAAACGTAAATTGGAGCAATTAATTCGATCTGCTCATTTTTTTGAGGTCAATGAGTGACAATTATGCAGAGAATACTTCATTCATAGGTGTTCAATTCGAGGGTAGGTTTACGGTGGGCGATAATCACCTCCATTATGACTTTCGGAGGTTTCCAAGACACTATGGTTTTTGAAAATCCTAATTACGTTGTGTAAAATTGGTAATACTCAACTTTAGGTCCCTTTTGGATACTTCCCTATGAGTTTTCCTCACAAAATTTCCTCAGAAATGGTTTAAGGTTTGAATAAACTGAAAACCCGTTTTCCCTTGAAAATACACCACTGTGGAATAATTTCCTTAGAATGAATTTTTCCCTAGGAAAATTTTTCTCTACATTAACGACAGGTTACACGATTTTCCTAAGAAAACGTGGGATATAAATACAAAATATCAAAACAAATGTATTACACCCCTTTAAATTGGACACTTAATATGGCAATGAATGATTAAAAGGAACTCAAATGAACGTAAGTTGATTTAGTTTTATGAAGGCCATTTACATTTTTCATTTTCAATTATAATATAATTTTTTCAGCTGCTACTGAATTAATTCCTTAATTATTCATAATTTCATCACCCACTGAACTGTCCACACAACACGAGAACAAAAAAACAATCTTGTCAACATTGCCCATCATGATTTCTGTAAATATTATAACGTGGTAACTCAGATAAAGGATATTTTTATGAATAAATGCATGGATTTCAACATTTAAAAGAAAATTAACCCGCTTATTAAAAGAAACAATAATACGAGGGCGGTATGATAAGTCAGTGACTTTTTGAATTTCCCGCGCAGTTACTCCAAATGCAACAGTGCTGCCGTC